>JAULKM010052080.1:0-12695 GCA_032355605.1 Rubia tinctorum
CACCAAACTTGTTTTAACGTCCCGAGTTCACAACTACTCGAATCCAATTATACTTAAATAGATTTGTGTTTCATAAACACCAACAAAGTCAAGTTACACAACGTGTAAGTGAGAAATGTAGAGAGAACAGTAATGGATCTACTCCCTCCGTTTCATGGGATATGATACACTTTTCTTTTTTGGTTGCTTTTCTAGATTTGACACACTTTCTTTTTATGGAAATATTCTTTCAATTTCCCCTACTCATTCTACTTTTCGCTTTCTAAATTCAATTTCATCAACTAATTTCATTCACCTAAATTCAAGCACCTATAACTATGGTCAGCGGCGGAACTGGGGGGCGAGCCGGTGCAGCCTCCCCCCAACCTCCGGTGACTAAGGGTAAATATACTGCCCGCCCCTCCCAGCCCAGCCCTGCCCCTGCCCCGCCCATCCCCGCTCCGCCCCTCCTCAAATTTCTTTCTAGTTCCGCCACTGACTATGGTGCCACATCCAACGAAACAGATGTAGTAATTAGGTTGTATGCCGCTAGCCTTAACTCCGGTACATGTAGAATACATATCTATTTATATATATAATCTTATTTTAAACCAATTAATGGTTAAACAAATTATAAAAAACCTCATTTCAATAGATATTTTGATCAAATTATATTTATTTATACATTACCATATATTTTTAAAATTTTTAAAGTACAAAATTATAAGAAATTAATCAATTAAAATATATCTTTAATGTTCCCCATTTTCATCTACAGTTCTACACTCGCAAAATAAGAAAGATAAAATTTGAGCAACTGAAAAAATCCTCTGTTTATTTGATAAAAATGTTTAATTTTGAATATTATATTCCTTTTAGCACATATATTGAAACAAATTTTTTTTAATTATTTTTATATCCATCAAACACATAATTAATTATATTTTAAAAATTGTCAAATCAAAACCAGCAATTTAAAGTAGAACGGAAAAGTATGCTTTTTATGTCCCGGCCACTTTAACACTCACAAGTCAATAGTCACAAAGTTTACCGTAAAATTTAATTTGAGTATAAGTTAAACCATTTTTACGTGGGAGGATGTTGTTAAATTTATTACTTATAATATTAATATTTATGATATTAATATTAAATTATTTTATAATTATAGGTATTTAAACGTATGGATGATTAAACAAATTTCTTATCCATTCTGAAAGGTCAATTTTGTACACGTGATATATATATATTCTCAGCGGCATAACCCTTCTTATAGTAAAGCTCTCATTTCCTTTCCAAATTAACAAAAACATTATGTTGATAAATTTTTACAACTAAAATGAAACACGCAAAGTGTAATAGTTGATAATCATTTTAGGGAGCAGCTTTAATAAAGGGTGATCTGTGTTTAAGATATGATCCGTCTTTAAATTATGAACAATTTATCGTATTTTTTAGTTTATATATAGTATTTGTTAAATTAAATATTGAAATTGAAATTAAATATTTTAATTTGCATATAACATTTTTTTGTATTTTCACATTGAATAACATATTATTACATATATTAACTTATAAAATGCAATATTTAAAGTTTTAAAAAATATAATTTTAAAAATTAAAGTATGAAGTGGTCGGTCCATTTAATCTCATGAGTACTTTCCTGATACTTTCTCCACTATATAATATCCTTGACACATTTTCGAACGTCAATTTGGAGAGTAATTAAAAACAACGAATAAATTGGCCTTAGGCACACCGCCTCTACTGACTTCTGCCTCTCTTCTTTATTATAGTTTGAGTGTTCCACAATAACAATAAAAATGCATGTTTTACCCATTATGAATATGCAGTTCGAGTAAGAAAATGTGTTCACCTTTTAGAAAATTAATTATTTTTAATTGTTAGTTAATAGCTGTGCGGCCTAAATCTTGCACAATGATATAATAATCTTCAAATTAATGAGTACGGAAATACTGAGTTTAAAAAAAAGAAATTGTAAAAAAAGACTCATATGGGACCATCTCACCACAACTTATGGTGGGGCAATAGACAAAGTTAAGTCTTAAAAATTACAGAAAGTATCTCATGTCATCTTTCATATTTAAATAAATATATTTAAAATCCCCGTCTCACCATAAAATTAAGTGAGACTGTCTCACCCAATTCTTTGTATTGATTGTAAGTCGGGATTTATTTATTTGGTATTAATTATTTTATTTACGAGTTTAATCTTTTCCCCATCGAGTAAACTTAATATATAAATTTAATATGTGTATTATCTAAGACAAAGTTCTAAGAAAGACTACATTTTCATTAGATATATGAAAAGGACGGGGTTGAAGTAGAATTATAGAAAGATTTTAGTTACAAATTTTAAAAATTACTGTGCAACGTGTAGTAGTTATAAGTTTATGACCCGATTAATGTAATTCACAAATTTTATTTTAATTTGTTCTAGTTTACTTAATTTATGAAAAAAGGTCTATCAAGAGATGAAACTGATCATATAAAGCGAAAGCAAATTTATTGTTAGTTGTTTAACAAATGAAGAGATTTTTTTTAACTTACTTTACAGAGGGAGTAATTTTTACCCGTGATAATCACGCATGCATTTTACTCATTATTTTATTAGTGTGGGTCTATGCATTATTATTTGGTAAAAGCACACCATTACTTACTTTCCAACATCAATCCACAAATAATGCAATTTTGGCGCCTCATTTTTCAACTTAAAAACATTATAAAAATAATTTGGCATATGACTTATCCCACTCAACTTCTGAAGATCATTTCTTTCTGATTTCGTGTTAAAACATCCCTTGTTTAAATATTTCGATTTAATTGGAAAGTTTGTTTCACTTTAAAAGTTTCATTTTTCTACGTTAGACAAAAATGGATTTTATAAATCACTTGCTAGACTTTTATAATTAGTTAGTAAACAGTGTTAGTATTTTCTTTTTGAAAGACCAAACAATTAACCATGTTAAAAAAATAAATGATGATTGAGTTCGTTTCTTGAAAAACGGTCTTTCCATAAGTTATGAAAAGATCAAGGTTTAAAGTGAAAATTAGAAGAAATGAAAATAAAATATTTGGGTTGTATGAATCGGGTTATAAACTTTATAACAACTGCACGTTGCATTATAAAATTTTAATATTGCAACTAATACCTTTTACCTTTTATTATTTTAATTAAACACCGTCTTTCATTAACCATATGGAAAAACGATTTTTCCCAACACTTTACCCTGATGATTATACTGACTATAGTTTATTATGTCAAAAAAACTATAGTTTAATTTTCATTTAGAAATTTTAAAATTATACTTCAATAAGATGAATTTTCGCATATGAGGATCATGGGGAACCAGGGGGAGCGAGGGGGTGCTGGCGCCACCCCTAAGATTCGGTGGCCCGGAATTTAGGTCTAGAAGCCATCGGAATCCATGAATTTTGCCCCCCCCCCCAAACTTAGGTTTCAGCTCCCCTTTCCGGCAAGCTCTGAGGAAGACGATGCCATTTTTTAATTTTTTTTAATTTTTTTCTTCATTAAACAAAATGGCGTCGTTTTAGTATGAGTGAAACGACGTTGTTTTGTTCTCGTCAATGGAATAAAAATAAATCTGATAAATGAGCTTAACCTAGGGGTATTCATGGGTCGGGGTGAGTCGGGGCGGGTCAGCTGTCCCGACCCAAATTGACCCTAAATTTTGGGACAAATGGGTCGGCTCGGGTCAAAATTCCCATGGGTTAGGGTCGGGTCGGGTTGGATCGGACTGGGTCATGGGTCGACCCAAATTGACCCAAATTATACAAAAGTAGTAATTTTTAATTTTTTATATAAAATATTTTTAAAATATAATAATATGTAAATAATAAATAAATTATGTTTTATTTTTATATAATTTAAAATAAGAATATTATATTATATTTAATTATAAATTATAAATTATTCACTTAATAAAGAAAAACACAATTATTTTCATATATTTAGTTAGAATACTTTTAATATTTCATTTAAAAAATATAATTTTACTTAAATTTATTTATACAATTATGAATATATATTTCATATATTAATAAATATATTGTTATAATTAATAGTAGCTTTTTAAATTTATTTTTAGTTTTTAATTTTTTTTAAGAATGTCAAACTTGTTTGTGAATTAAATTAATGGTAGGCACAGGTCGATTTGGGTCAAAATCCGACCCGACCTGTTTTGACTCAACCCATTTTGACCCGACGCATATGAGCCGGGTCAAAACGGATCAGGTCGGGTCGGACAATTTGAACACCCCTAGTATTCCATTTTTAGTAAACACAAACCAATGGAATTAAATTGCGATATGTTAAACATTTGCTAAAAGGCAATCGGATGTGAAATTACTAGTGAATACATGTTTCAGATTTATTTATCAATCAACTTAATTGTGTTAAAGTATAACCATCCAAAGCTAAAGAAATAGATTCAAATTCTAATAGAGCGGATGCATACGTAGGAATACGAAACTATAATATTCAAATTTGACTGTGTACGCATTGAGTGATGCACATCCATACCGAATGCACTGCATAATAGAATAAAAATGATTTCATCACACTTAATAATTTGTGTCATTCAGATTACAAACCAGATTCTAGCGCATATATATATATATATATATATATATATATATATGCATATATATATATATATTATAATATATTGTGCAGTTAATCTGCCCATATCCATATTTTATGCAATTAGTTCATAGCCTACCCAAAATACCAATACCTAGCATTAGTTTGTAACTTTCTTAAAGAGGATAAAGTAAGAATTTCACAACATATTTATTATTATTTTAGTTAATAATTAAAAAGTTTCATTTTTAATGGGACGTGCGAAAATTAATAGTGAACCAATTGTTCCTGGACGGATGGAGTATATCCATTCCATAACTAATATTTTGTTATAGATGACTTCGTACAAATTTATTAATGTAATAAAATAAAACTAAAATGGTATATGATTGTGCTAAAAATTATTTAAATGATATTTCTGGCAAAAAATTGATTGTTAAATATTGTGTGGAATTTATTTAGTATTTCTGGTATTTTTAATTAAAATAATACTCGTACGATCTAAATTGAAATAGGTAACATTTTTTCATATGAATTTCAAATTCAAATGAAAATTAGATGAAAGCAAAAAAATAATAATTTGTATTAGCATCCAACGGAATATGATTTTTTAAGTAAAATTAAGTGTTAGTGTTTGGAGGAGGTATGAAGTGAAGTTACTGTAAACCACCGAGTTTCCGCTTGTGTTAAAAAAATAGAAAATTGATAATCGGTCAAAACCGAACCTGAATTAAATTCAGTTAACCAGTTAATTGGTTAATCGGTTAATATAAGTTACGGTTATTCAGTTATGTCGGTTAATTGGTTGCATTATTGGTTTTACAATTTGGTAATCGGTCTAACCGGACAATCGTTAAGAGAATTTATAACACATTAATTAATTTCATCCCAAAAATAATAATTCATTAAGCTTTGGGTTTTGGTTACAAACCAAATAAGAAAACTTTAGGTTCCTAGCCCAAATTAACTTATTCTTTAAACTCTATATTATTAGCCTATATATCTTTAAATATTAATTAAACTTAAAGCAAATAATTATGCAAACGAAAGTCGATGTAGCTAATAATTGTGCCCAAAACTAATAATTATCGTCGGTAACTCATGGTTCAATTTTGATATTAATTAAAAAAATATTCAACTTCCATACACAATTATTCAATTCCTAAAATTTTAACCTTTTATTCTAAGTTTTGCAGATCTCACTATTGATCAATACTAATATGGATTTATATTAAAATTTTATTTCCTAAAAATAATTAAAAATAAAAATAATTTTTTTTAAATGATAATTTTTCTTAGGGTCTAATTTCAAAAAAAATAAAAATCAGAATAAATAATTATATTTTCATTGTAAACATTTTTTTTAAAAAGAAAAAGGATTCCAACCCTTTATATTAGTTAAGGAATAATCAAGATTCATTTACACATATTATGAAAAGACAAGGATTAGTTTACACAAATCAATCCGGTTATAACTCGAGATGTGATAAATCCATTACAAAAAATGATTAAAACATTATCTTTTTTCATATTTCATATGAATTCATTTTTTATCTCACTTTATGTTCTTTCAAACAACCAAGTTCTAATACTAGTAAATTTTGTTATCTTTTGTTTTTATAGGGTTTTCATTTTATCTTTTAATTTTCTAATGGAAATACAGATGTTTGCAGCTAGATCCTTACATCTTGATCGAATGTTAGACTGAATCACATCTATTTCTTTAAAATCAAAAAAATCAAAATGATAGCGTTTAAACTTTATAAACAATAATATTTAGATGAAGCTCTAATAAAATTTTTAAAACTTATTTAGTTAAAACAATAGGGTGATGATGAATAAGTATTACAATCACTTACCTATGTCAGTTCTCACAAGACTGAATGTTTTATCCAATTTTTAATGATAATTTGTAATTTTTAAATTTGAAAATTTTATCAACTATACATTTCTTCATTTTGATTTGATAAAAAAATTCTTTATTCAAGAACCTAACATTTTTTCGCCCATAACCTCAAATTACTTTGGACCGGCTTGCCCATCCTTAGCCACACATGAGCCCCTCCCATTTTGTACGATCTAAGTGGAAATCTGCCCAACTTATTTTGGGTTGGTAATTTGACATTGAGTGGTGGTTTTGTGTGTTTTGGATGTTAAGGAATTGAATGGTTGCCGGAAGAACTTGTGTTTGAGAGCTTTCCTTCAACGGAAGGAAAGTATTTTGACCGAATCTTTGATACTCCCTCCATTTCAACTCTATTTACACTTTTCTAATTGGAATGTCCTAATTGAATTTGTAATTTACACTTTATTTACTTATTTAACGAACTTTGCCCATAATTTTAGTTGGATTGACCCCTCTCTATTTGAAATTCTAAGCTAAACTAACCCAACAATTCCAAAAGCAATAGACCAATCCAACTGCCATATCACCCTAACTCATTAAATAATCTAGAGAAAAGTGTTTTATAACCCTACATATTTGACATAAGTGTCAATATAACCTTCCACTGTTCGAAAGTGCTAATATAACCCTAGATAATCAGTGTAAATACCAATATAATCCTCTCCGGTAACTTTTAGCCAAAATTTTGTAAAAATACACTGTTGCCCTTCTGGAAAAAAACAAAAATACAATTTTTTAAATTACCCTTAGAGTCATTACCCCAAATATTGTCGTCGGACCACTGCCAAACCGCTGTTGGACCGCTGTTGCACCGCCACCGTAACATATGGGGTTATATCAGCACATTATGAAAACTGATATGGTTGTATCAGCACATTCCTAAAATTTATAGGGTTATATCAGCACATTCGCAAAAAGTGTAGGGTTATATAAGCACATACTATATAATATATGAGCTTTGATGATATTTTGTTTATTTTGTTGTGTTTATTCTGAATTGATGGTTGGGTGACTCTTGGTGTTGTGTGTGGTTGCTATTTTGTTGTGCTCTTCAACCGAGTGTTTTTATTGTTGATGAGTTTTGAAATGAGACTACAATATGTGATAATGGTGTTAATATGAATGATAGTGTTATGAATCTTATGAAGTTGAATTTTATGGTGCATAAGATGTTGTTATAATGTGATAATGGTGTATATGATGATGTGGTCGCCCGTTAAAACCAACCGAGTATCACACACTTAACTTTTATAATATGTACTAATATAAACTTACAATTTTTACGAATGTGCTGATACAACCCTAATAAGTTTTAGGAATGTGTTGATATAACCCTATCAGTTTTCCATAATGTGCTAATATAACCCTTTCAGTTATCATAATGTGTTGATATAATCCTACCTGTTACGGTGGCGGTGCAGCAGCGGTTCTGCGGTGGTCCGGCGGCAGTCCAGTGGTGGTCGGCGGTGGTCCGGCGGCAGTCAGCGGCGGTCCGGCGGTGGTCTCGCGAACTATAAAGGTAAATTTCTCATTTCAAATTCATATTTTAACACTAAGTGTATTTTGGACATTTTACATACAGTCAACGTCGGAAAATGGAAGTCAATGTCGTAAATGGGGTCTGAGAGTTATATTGGTACGTAATTAACTGGTTAGGGTTGTTTTTGCACTAAAAATGATCTGGGAGTTATATTGGTATTTAGTCAAGTAGGTAGGATTATATTGATATATATCCCAATAATCTAAAAACAAAATAAACTTGCTCTTTCTCTCTTTGCAAATAGAGTTGGGACGGAGGGAGTGGACTAAAACACTATGAAAAAATGGGATACGATAGTACTTCCCCCGTTTCTCTATTTGTGACATCATAGGTATATGTGTTTGGATTTATGTGAAAATGAGTGGATGAAATTGAATGTAGAAATTAAAATTTAGAATGAGCGAATGAAATTGAAAGAATGTTGCCAAAAACAAAATGTGTATCATTAGAAAAAAATAAATATATTTCAATAATGTTAACGTGCCACAAATAGAAAAAGTGGAGGTAGTATGTCAAATTTTTTAAAAAGAGAAGATGATGGAGTAGTGTAGTAGAAGTATCTGAATTGGTCAGTTGAAAGTAGGAAGAAGAAATGAGACATTTTGGTATTAGTTTCTTTTCACAACGCCGAGTCTGCAGCCATAATAAAAGCAAAAAAGTGCGACACTTTCCGCAGCTTCTCAGCCTACTGTTACTTTTGAACTAACTGGATGGACCATTTTATTTTCTCCTACATAATTACCCCAGTTTAAAGTGCAATTGGATTATTTATTTAGTTAAAATTAATTAATTTAAACTATAAAATTTTATTGATATAAATAAGAGTATTATCACGTAATATAATGTTATATTTGTCTTAATGTGTATTTTCAGAATATTAATTTTTATAATTTTTAATTTTACATAGTTAAAGATATTAATGGTCAAATATTTTTTGAGTCAACTGTCAAAAATCAAAGTGTGCAATTTAAACTGAGACAGAGGAAGTATTAAATTTGGTTTCATTCAATTTACATGAATGGAATTTTTTTTACTAAGGATGAATTGTCTAAATAACTTAGAGCATTTACGGTAGAGAGTTTTTTTGTGGTTTCTAAAAGAAACAACAAAGAAATCATAAAGGTCCACAATAGTGGTTTCTTTGAAACCACCCATCGAGTTGCTAAACAAAGTAACCGCCTCATCCATTTGCGTCCCAGAGATGCGCGAATCATTTCCCCCCCAGTTTGTCACGTATCAGCTCGTGATTGGAACAAGTGACACACCCATCCTCTGTCTTTAAAAAAAATCAAATGCATGGGACACGTGGCACAATCTCTTGGTGCTACAACTGATTTATTTTTTAAAAAAATCTGCTTTATTGATAAAATTTTAATTTATATTTTTTAAAATCTTTAATTTTAAATTTGTATTATTTTCCATTTTAAAATTTTTATCAACTAAAAAAACGAAAGTATTATGAACTCAAAAAATGAAAGTTTTTTAAATAAAAAATGAAAGTTTTTTAAATAAAAAATGAAATTATATTTTAAAATTTAAAATATGTTATTAAATTTCACATTTCAATTTATTTTGGGTTGGAAATTTTATTTAAATTAAATATAAAATGTAAAATTAATGAGTAGGATATAAAAAAAAATGGGGTTCATGAAGTGGTTTTTTAGTGGTTTCTCCTATTTTTGAGGTTAAAATGGAGTGGTTTCTTAGAGCAAGTCCAAGAGATCTTCTAAAATAGAGAATTTAGTTATTTTTAGAGATTTTAGATACTATATGAGCTCCAACAAGCTCTCCATCTCATTCTTCTAAATAGAAATTTTGATGAAAGAGAAGGTTTGGTTCTCTATATTAGTAAAAGAGTCAGTGTCTTGAAAGACGATATTTCCATAAGTTATGAAAAAACCAAGGTTTAAAGTGAAAATTAGAAGAAATCAAGATAAATTTTTTGGGTTGCATGAATCGGGTTATAAATTTTATAACTACATGTTGCATAATAAATTTTTAATATTGCAACTAAAACCTTTTACCTTTTATTATTCTAATTAAATCTCGTCTTTCCATAGGTTTATGGAAAGACAGTCTTTCCCAAGACTTTGCCTTGGTAGAAAGAGAAAACTAATTTGGAAAATTAAATATTTAATGTAACCATTAATTTAACAGGTTTCTTTTCCATTTATACCAAATGTATTTAGATCCAAACCATTATAACATTTAATTCTTGTTGAATCAACATGTAAAATTGAACCTTTTAACTCCGATTATTCTTTTTTTTCTTCATTCAGTGGTCAATTTTAAAATTTTATGGTATTTTAAACTTAGAAAGTGTCTCCTATTAAACCATCTAATGGTTAGACCAATCATTGCAAACCTCTTTCTTACAATTCGAGATACATTTTATATTTAGAATACGTTTTAAAAGATTTTCTAATTATGGGAAACTCGTTGCAAGAAATGAAAACAAACATCGAATCTCTCTATTAGTTATATTAATTATAACACGACCATATCTAACGGTTAGACTGCATATTTAAAATAAGAGTTTGTGTTAAATTTATGATCCTCAAATACTAGTTAACTTTAATCATGATATGAATGTGATATTAAGAAATTAGTTATTGCGTTCTTTATTCATTCGATAAGAAGTAGTGAAATATCAAAATGGTTGTGTTTTGAAATTCAACTTCTTTTATTTTCTGAGCCAAAATATTGCCTTATTTTTCTAAATAGTAGCACTATTGATGACTTTTTTGAATTGAGTTGTCGCTATTTTAAAATTTGTTAAAATAAACAAAATAGTTATAGAATATTTAATCAATTTTTGTAAATGAATCAATAAAACTAGTGATTGTCCTAATTTTTATTAAATTTTTATTTTTAGAGAGCAATTGAATATAATGCTTTTATTAAAAAACAAAAGTATTTATTATTATGAAATAAATGTTAAACTCCATAAAATAGGGAGTATGTTGGAGTTGGAACAAAAAATATAGAGCATATAAGATTTGAATCTCTATTTTGAAGAAATTTTTAGAGAAAATGTTGGACTTGCTCTTAGTAGTTACTTTTGATGAGATAAAATAGAGTAATTGAAAGTGATATTGTATTTAATGGAAAGAAACCATTTTTTATGGATTCACCATTGTACATTAGTCGGGCAAATGAAGACGTATTTTTTCTCTTACCTTTTACCTTCTCATCTACATACATTTTAGAGGATTTATATATGATCATCCACATATTCTTCATCCCATTTTTTAAAAAAAATTAAATTAATATATACTCTATCTTCTCAATTTCAATATATCCACGCTACAATCATAAATTTTATTTTAATCCTACCTTCTTGTGGTCCCCACCTACTTTCTATTTCTTTTTCATAATTTTTGTATTAAATTTAAATATTAATAGTGTATTTCATCATGTTTTAAATATAAATTTATAGAAAATGTTTTATGCAAAAAATGAAGAAAACGATGGTTAAAAGTTAAAATTTAAACAAAATATTAATAAAAAATAATACTAGAATATTATTATATTTCAATATATTTTAAATTTATTATAAATTTATAGAAAATGCTGTTACTAAAAAAGAGAGAAAATGATAATTGAAAATCGAAAATCTAAACAAAACATTAATAAAAAATGGTACATAAAATAACTTTAAAAATACTAAAAATATAAAAATAAGTAAAAGATAAAACACATGTATAGTATTAAAATGAAAGCAACGTACAACGTGCAACATTATTACTAATCCATGGTAGTACTTAATTATTGTATATATTGTTCATCTAAAAAAATAAATTATTGTAATAAATGGTGCACTTAATTTGAAGGCCAGCGTATTGCCTTTCCTTGCGCTTTTCCAATGAGGCTACTGGGAAGTGCGACTGGTTTGCTACGGAACTCTCGACTACGTAAGAGCATTCACGATGGTAGTAGAGTAAAGGAACATTTTTTAATTGTCACATTATGAATTTTGATTAAAAACTAGGTAAGAACCAACTACCAATAATGAAAAACACTTCTCAAACATTTATTTTTCATTTCAAATATTAATTAATTAAAAATACAAAACAAAGTGTCAATTATTGGTTGGTAGACATTGCACAAATAAAGAGATACCCAATCTTTAAATAAAGATCAACTCTTTATTAATGAGTGATTCTTAAAACGGCCATTCTTAAATAAGAAGTACTCATTTACAGGTGCCGAATTCACAGCCAATAACAATAACATGAGAGCTCGAGCCTTTTCGGATGAATTGTCGTCGTAAACACAAACTGAACCCTTGTAGAACATAGTCAGTTGAGCTGGAGCGGAGTCGGTGGTTCTGAAAACGGGAGCAGAGGTTGCCATTGGAAGAGGTTGCCGAGAGAAGAACTGGTTGTTGCTGGAAGTGCTGTCAGAGAATGACCAGCTCGTCATTGGTGCCGCCTCTTTCTTGGTCTTCAAGCCCATGAAATTGTTGCAAGTTATACTGGAAATAAAGTAATTTAATTAAATATGTAAAATGAAATTGCCACAAGTATGCATCAAAAGAATAAATGTATTAATTGATCATGCATTTAAAATTCAATACGAATTAATCGAAAGCATAAAATCATGCGATTTACATAAAGCAGTAACACGATTACATGCAATCACATAAA
>JAULKM010052091.1:0-12694 GCA_032355605.1 Rubia tinctorum
AGAAAAGATAAGTATAGTTGTATGGTGTACTTTGTACTATATCTTTCTGATTAGTGAATTATTCTGAACTGGGCTAGACCCCGCAGACGTAGGTGGATTTCACCGAACTGCGTAACCAAATCGTGTGTCTTGCGTGCTTTATTTATTTACGCACTTGGTTAGGTATAAACCTACGTTAGAACATAGGGTTGATAGTTAAAGCCTAAAAACGGTAAAACCAGTTTTTTCAACCAACATTCAGCCGCTCCTATCCAATCCTTCCAAGTTTTAGGTTGATCCCCACAGATGCATCATAGCTTCTCACTATTTTCTGCATCCATTCCAGACTCGCATAAGATATAATGACCACTCTATTTGTTATAATCTGATCCCTTTCTGATACAGTATTTCCCCTTACATTTATTCCCTGCAACTGATCTCCTGATTCATTCCAATCATTTTTTTTATCTGAACCATCCTGTACATGTATACAATCCTGCTGCTCTTCTCCCTTCTGTTCCTTATCTGATTCATCTTTTAACTGAGAGTATTCTTTTTCTTTCCTCATAGAAGCTCCTGGAGCTGATTCCCAAACTACTTGAGACTGATTTACTTTCCCACACTCAGATTTTTCCTTTACCAGACTAATAGGCCTCCTTGATAATGCATCAGCAGTTGAATTCTCATAACCCTTTTTGGATTGAATCTCAAAACTAAATCCCAACAACTTTGTGATCCACTTATGATGCAATGCACTAGTTAATTTCTGATCCACCAAATACTTTAAAGACTGATGATCAGCCTTAATAATGAAGTGTTTCAGCGTCAAATAATGCTTCCACTTCTCTACTGCCATGACTAATGCAAGCAACTCTTCTCTTAAGTTGAAAGCCCTTTGTTCCTAGCACAAAATGATTTACTCAGGTAAGCGTTTGGTTGATGATTCTGCATGAATACTGCTCCCATTCCTCCGTCACAAGCATCCGTTCCTACTACAAAAAAATTGATTGAAGTCTGGCAGCTTTAAAACCAGAGTTGTAGTAATTGCTATCTTTAATTTCTCTGAAGCCTTGGTGACATGTCCTGTTCAAGTGAATGTGTTTTTTTCTTCAAAAGATCATGTTAAGGCCGACAAATAACTCCATAGGAAGATATGAACCTCCTATAATACCATGTCAATCCTGAAAGTCCCCTTGGTTGTTTTACTGACTGATGCAATGGCTATTTGGTTGTGCACTCTATATTTTTTTCTTATCCATTGCAATTCCTTCCTCCGATGTTGTATGGCCTAAATACTCAACTTAGATTTGAGCCAAAACACACTTCAATTTTTCGCAAACAACTTGTGTTCTCTCATTTTTTTGCAGCACCTGTGGTATATGTATGCAGTGATCTTCCAGGTTTTTACTATATATTAAGATGTCATCAAACAAAACCAAGATGTACTTCCTCATGTACTCTTTAAAAACTGAGTTCATTAATGATTGAAAAGTGGTCGGGGTGTTAGTAAGCCCAAAAGGCATTGCAAGGAATTCATTGTGTCCGCTATGAGTTTGAAAAGAAGTCTTAGCTACATCTTCGGGCCTAACTCACACCTGATGATACCCAACCCTTCGATCTAATTTGGTTAAATACTTGCAATATAAGAAACTGGATTTACTACTTTGCCTCTTTTACCTTTATTTTTTTCTTAGGTCAAATAACCGAGGTAAAAATTTCGTTTACCTCGATTTTTTTTGAAGTAAATAATTTTTTACCTCGGTTAAAAAAACTGAGGTAATAATATGTTTTTTACCTCGATAATTTATTAACCAAAGTAAAGGTTCAAAAAATAGAGTAAATAATGTTACCAAACTGTGTGTAAAGTCGCACATGTTGTTTCAAAAGGCTGTACGAAGTCGCATTGTATGTCGATCCCATCGACATGTTATGCGACTGACGAGTGACGTCGCTGATATGTTAGAGAGAGGTTAAATTAGAAAAAAAAGGACTTTGGAAAATTAAGAAGTATTATTTAAAAATTAAATAAGGTTAGTTACATTACGTTTCGATTGAAAATGGTGAAATAAAAAGGAAAACCACAACATTCAATTATATAATGTTTAATGAAGGTACTTAAATTATAAGAAAAGCCATGAAACTATCCTTAAAAATAGTACATGAATTAGAATAAGAATTGTTTTAGAGTTTCAACATAACAAAAAATTACAATAAACTCAATCTGCTCGGATTACGATGACCTTGAAGACGATTGGCCCCCCAACTTCTATCACCTCGAAGAATAAGGTGTTCCCAATGCGTAGGCAGTTTCTAGAAAGGAACTCCCCAATTCCCTTTGGGGAAAGGGCCTTGATCTTCCCACCCCCGAGTAGTTCATACGTCACTTTGTCCGGTAACACCTCAGCAGAACGGGGATCTTCTCAGCCGGCAGGAGTGGTACAATCTCCCATGGGATGTACTAAATCACAAAGAAAATATTGATTAGAAATATATATATATATGTGTGTGTGTGTGTGTGTGTGTGCAATTAACAACAGTTTATCTTAATTTAAAATGTCTTACCAAAGTTGGGTTTTTCTGAAGTTCGACTGCTTCAGAGTGCAGTGGAACCGTGGACTATCAGCAGCCATTGTATGATGTTCAAGGTCGAACACAAGAGGCTCTGAATTTCTCCGTTGTGCGGAGAACTGCATGAAAACAAAGAAATATTAATTGTGGTAAAGTGTGAAAATATATTAGTAAATATCTATGTAAAATGCTAAAAGACCTTGAAAAAAGGGTGGCTTGATGATCTTTCACCAGCCATTAGTCCTGGATAACAGAAGAAAATGTGAAGGGCAAACTGGACCTAGAAATGCATGGTGCGACGTTGGCCATACATCGCAGATACATGTCAGTCCTAATCAGTGGCTTGGTCGATGTTTACCAGTGACGTCGTTACATTGTTGACTAAAATGAACAATAGACCAACAAAGAAATGAAGCCGCATTTAAAATTCTATAGTATACTGAAATGCATGTATGCAACATCGTTAACAAATTAGTAACACCGATGGTCAAACATACTAGGTGTGAAGTCTTATATATATATTCCTTGACATATGAATGTACGACGTCGCACAAAGTTTTTAATGACCGACTTGGGACCGACAGGTCGTCGATGCCGCATACATCTGAGACAGCTAAGGAAAAAAAACACAGAAACCCTAAAAAAATGATGCTTCAACTGCAGACAAATACTGAAAAATGTCCAAAACCATGCCAAATCATAGTACCTTGGTATACATTTAAGGAAACTTCCCAATCTAAAAGATTTGAGTAAGAACTAGAAAACCAAAATACGCAACACATTTACAGACCATAGATCGAACAATGTAAAGTAATAATTCTTGAAATGTAGGTGTGAAAAGAGTAGAAAAACCACACCTTTGAGAAGAGAGACGAGAAGAGATGGTGGGAGACTTTCGGAGTTCGCGGGAAACTTGTGAACATAAGTTTGAATTGATTGTGAGGGACCTCCTATTTATAGCTGTTTTGGTGCGACGTTGTTTCTGACCCTTGTGATGTCCGCCTCGGCCGGTGTGATGTCGCACCTATGTTGGTCAATGTGAGACAAAATTGGCACATCACCGACGTCGCACGACCATATGTGCCTCACAATTTCAACCCACAAGCTAGTTGGTCAACAGTTTGAATTTTTTAAAAATAATTATGGTCGCAGTAAATATTTGACAGCCTTAGCAAATTATGGTCCCCTTTATCTATCCCTTGTTGGTTTCTATTACCGTTGGAAATATTAGTCGAGATTTTTTATGCTCCTATTATTTTTGGCTCATAAAATCTGTAAATATACTCATGTATTTCAATATATACTCATGTTGTTCAATATATACTTATGTTGTTCTAGGTTTTGTGAACGCTGTGTGTATGCAGGTATCAATTGCTCCAGGGGTGAGATCAAAGAAATTGGACAGAGAAATAATTATGAAACATCTGCAAGATAATTATAGAGTCTCGCATTTGGGTAATAGGAAGATGGCTTATGATAGGCTGAAGAGTGCCTACACTGCAGGGGCCCTGCCTTCCAATTCCAAGGAGTTTGTCATATAGATTCCTGACCCGAGGTGTGTGTTCATGGGCTTCTAGAATGTATGTGAGGTTGGTGTTTAATTCTGATTTTATCATTGAAATGTCCCACCAACATTATTATTGTTTCATGTTACTTTGCTTATGATGTATATTTTTATAATTACTGTTCTCTGAAATGCAAGAGGGTGAGGGAATTCAAGGTCACTCTGAATTATTCATTGTTCATATGTTGGGTTAATTATTAAGGATTCAATAAAATTAAATATAAATTAAATTAAATTCAAGAAATAGATTATAGATTAAAGATTAAATACATATAAATAAATGCTATTCCAAATTCAAATAAATTTGTTTCAAACAAATGTTCAAAAGCTAGTACAACTAAAATCTGTGTGGAAGAACGATAACATTGAAAACTATGAGCCCAACATCATATAGCATCTCGAAGTAGAGCGTGTCCCCAACCCGGAGTTCCTCTTTATCAAGAAACTTGCTAAACCCCTTCGGGATCAGGGTCTTGAGCCTCCTGTTCCATGGGTAGTGCATGTCATACTCCCTTACGTTGGACCGTAGCACAACGGGAAACTGGTACAGTGGTAGGAGCTCCGCAATCTGGTCTGAGACGTACTGAATTATAAATCGAAAACCACATTTAGTACATATGAATATAACCTACAGAAAAAGTTAATTGAAAACAAAATACATGTGTAATAAGGAGGACTTACGAAAAATGAAATTGAACCAAAGTTCGTCTGGGTAAAAGTATGAACAATGTGTGGAATGACATCCCCGAATGTAGTCCAAAGACAACGATCCTCATCCGAATTGCTACGGATATGCATTTGTCAATGACATTGTTAAAAATTAAATTAGAAAATAAGTAATCAAATAAAAGGAATTTAAATCTAAAGAAAAAATTGCTCATCTCAATCGGGACACGGCTACTCGAACTAGCATTGTTAGTCATGATTCCTTAAATTCATATTGGTGTGGAAACAATTTAGTACAAAGAGAGAAAAAAAGAGAAGAAACGATGGGTGCAGGAGATTGAATAAAATGAAGATTTGAGAGAAAACAAGAACAAAGAGATGGCTGGATTTGAGAGCTAATTTCAGATGAGCTAAACAATAACAAAGATGCCCTTCTCCTCACTGATGTCCTCTATTTAAAGGTTCCAGCTAACAGAATCCGTTCCAACAATCTGGTGATTTTCACAGCTTCCTCACTGCTCTCAATCAGTTAAGCTGTTTGAAGATATTTGTTTTAACTGTAGCTGCTGCAACAGACTTCTGAGAAAGTTGTAAAAATTACCATTTTGACCATGCCTAATTGGACTGCTCGTGACAAGATGGTTCATCAATTTTTAATGGTCCCTAATGATGGTTAATACACCCTCATATTTTGTCTTGACTGAATAGAGTTTAGTAGTGTTATGACATGTGCAAATTAATGAACAAAGAATTAAAGAAGACTACGTAGAATTTTAACTAACAATGTGTTAACCACGTCCAAAAAATTAAACCATATTTTATTTACAAACTTTGAAGGGAAATTTCTCATACCATAACAGATGTTTTCAATCTCACACACATTACAAATGGAAAAAGATGAGAGTTTATATAGATCTCCCAAACTACAGAATCCTAAAGAAGAATGGAATATGACCATTCTAATCCTAGTGCTAAACAGAATTGGAATTAACTAATATTAAATCACAAATAGAAAAAGATTGAGATTCAAGTCATATTCTAACAATATCTATCTTGACTTGAATCCTCTCCCACAAAACATATAACCGATGGTAGATATCAAATGATACCAGATACAACAAAACTTGCCAGATGTATCTTGACTTTTATTTCCCCATAACGCCCCCAGGGGTCAAATTAACAACTTAGAAAATTTAGCAATTCCAGACAATGTTGAAACTTTTCACGAGGAACCAGTTTGGTGAACATATGAGTAGGAATATTACCATTACCAACTTTCATCATCTTAATCATATTCTAACCTTCAGATAATGCAATCACTGCTAGTAAAGAGAAGATCATTAAAGGCGGTGATAGAAGGCGGTTAAAAAATGCGGAACCGCCTTTAATTGAGGTCCGAAAGGGGTTTCGATTTCGAAAGTCCCTCCTAGGCCATTTTAAAGGTGGTTCTAATTAATTATTGGCAGTCCCGCCTTTAAAATCATGTTTTTTCTAAAGGGACAAAAGCACTTCCGAGTTCGAAAATGCTTTCCCAAGTCACTTATTCATTTTAAAGCCAGTTCTGCATATAACCTCCTTTAATGGGCTGGCCCAAGATCTCCTTACTTGTTGTTAATTGGGTTTCATTTTTCTTAGCCCCTCCCCCTCCTTTACTTAGCCTCTCAGGTTTCATTTTTCGTAGTCTCTCCGTCTCCTTCACTTAACCTCTCCCCCTACCGCCGCCTCACCAGTCACCCCTCTGTCGCCCTCTCCCCACCGCTACCTCACCAGTCACCCCTCCGTTGTTCTCTCCCCACCACCACCTCACTCTATTGCCGCCTTACCCTCCGTTACCTCCACCCCCCTTGTTTCCTCTACCTCTTCGATGCCTTTAACCCCACCGCTGTCATCATATGCTCCACCAGTCAAGGCCACAGCCACTGCGCTGCTGAAGACCCTTTGCCCTGGTGTTGCTCCTCCGCTACTGAAGACTCGCCGCCGTCGGTGTTGCTTCTATGCTCTCTGAAGATTATCAGATCCTCTCCCTCACTCCTGCTGTCCACTTTTCCAGTCTCTGCTGCTTCTCTGCTCGCTCTAGCCGTCCGCCACTCCAGTCTCTGATGTCCGTTGCTTGCTCCCGATGTCGCCTTTGCTGTTGAGTTTAATTTTTTTTAAAGATTTCTTAAGTTTCTTTTGTTTGTTTTGTGATTTCTCATGTGTTGTGTTGCTCTGCTGGATACAGATATGTTGCCTTGTTCGGACCCTATTAAAGGTGGTTCCACCTACCTTTTAAAGGCGGTTCTTAACAGCCTTTAATTTATTTTTAAGGCGGTGGAACTGCCTTAAATTGAAGATGATTAAAGGCACGACCAAAGAAGATACTTTTGAAAGTGTCTTCCCTGGTCTGATAAAATCGCCTTTAATGAGTCCTCCCCCCACTAGTGCATAGAAGAAAATGACAGAGTCGGACCCTGTAGAACATACAAGGTACATCATTTTACACCTTTGAGAGCCACCTTTGAACCCATGCAGATATTTACAACTCCACGTTCACCTTGGAAACTGAAACCCCTACTGTCGATAAAACTCAACGATAGACTACTTATCATTGGTAGAGCATGCCTAATTTCGTTCAATATGTTTTGAGGATAAATCTACATCATTCCCGTCCTCAACTCAAACGACCAAATACAGAACAAAAACAAAATAAGATTCAATGCAATTATAACAAGTTGTTTACTCTCTTGCCTTTCACTTTGAACGACACCAATAAATCTCGACTAACGTGCTTCCAGTCGAGATGTTTTTCCTTTTACTGTTCAAGGAAAGCTTATTGCTACTGGTCGCTTCGATAAACCGACATGTACACATTGTAAATATACTGGAATGAGATTTTATCATGTTAAAGGCTTCATACTGTGTGTTTGGCATGAATTATAAGTGTCTTGCCTATATAGGTGTTTATGCTGACCCGCGGGTCAGGGCGGGTCAATTGCCCCGGCTCAAATTGATATAAAATTTTGAATCAAATGGGTTGGGTCGGGACGGGTCACAAAAGACCCAAATCAACCCAAATCATACAAGTATAAAATAGTTTTTTTAAAAATTGTACTGATACTTAAATAATAAATAAAATTATTGTTTATTTTTACAAAATTTAAAATAATAATTTATATTTTATTTAATTAAAAAATTATCCAATTAGTAAAAAAATACAATTATTTTCATTCTAATTATTTAATATTTTTTATCATTTTCTTTAAAATATGTAATTTACAAAATTTATTTAAAATTAATTGAATAATTATGAATATATATTATTACTTATATATATAGGGGAGGGATCCGGTGAGACAAGGGATTTATGTGAGACAAGGGAGTTATGTGAGACAACTATTAAATAACATTTAATGGCCATCGTCACTATTGGTGCCACAAATTGACCTAATCAACTCCACATAATAAAGGGAAAAAACAACTCTACGATGTTACCTCTCGGAATGTACGAAAATGAACACAAAAGTATTAGATTAGTTCCACACAAAAAATCCAAGTTCATCCCAAAAAACACTTTACTGGTACAGTTTCAGTCAATATCATGAGCCACAATGCCAATGAATCAACAGAAAGGGAATTCTAGAAAAAGAAGAAAAAACAAATTCTAAAACTGAGCGAACCTGATTGTAAATACAAGGAGATGAACTGCTTCTAGATCACGCAAAACAACATGAAGATTTAACGGATAGAAAATCAAGCCCTCGCCTAGTAAGTTGAGCACCAATTCGGTTCATGCTTCCATACGCAAAAAAGCATAATCTACGAAGTCAAAAGAGCTTGAGATAGTTTTAATTACTTGGTGGAGATGTAGACTGTAGGTGCTTCTATTTTCGTATGTAGATGCTTTAACTTAAAGGTGTTGATACTTGAAAATGGTATTTTTGGTGATTTAAGAGTTTTGTGCAAGTTTGATTAATTGTTTAAATTATATTAAGCGTAGAGAGTAGGTGCTTCTACTTTTGTTTGTAGGTGCTTTAAGTTAAATGTGTGGATGCTTGAAAATGAGTGTTCTAAAATTTTCAAGCAAGTTTAATTATTTCTTATAAGTGCTTTGAGCGTAGACTGTATGTGCTTCTATTTTTGTATGTAGGAGCTTTAAGTTAAATGTGTTTGTACTTGAAAATGGTATTTTTGGTGTTTTAAGATTTTTGTGCAAGTTTGATTATTTGTTTAAATTATATTTAGCGTAGAGCGTAGGTGGTTCTGCTTTTGTTTGTAGTTGCTTTAATTTAAAGGTGTGGGTGCTTGAAAATGAGTGTTCTAAAATTTTCAAACAAGTTTAACTATTTCTTATAAGTGTTTTGAGCATAGACTGTAGGTGCTTCTGTTTTTGTATGTAGGTGCTTTAAGTTAAAGGTGTTGGTACTTGAAAATGGTATTTTGGTGTTTTAAGAATATTGTGCAAGTTTGATTATTTTTTAAAATTATATTTAGCGTAGAACGTAGGTGCTTCTACTTTTGTTTGTAGGTACTTTAAGTTAAAGGTGTGGGTGCTTGAAAATGAGTGTTCTAAAATTTTCATGCAAGTTTAAATATATCTTTTAATTGCTTGAGCGTAGAGTGTAGGTGCTTCTATTTTTGTTTATAGGTACTTTAAGTTAAAGGTGTGGGTGTTTGAAAATGGTATTTTTGGTTGTTTAAAAATTTTGGGCAAGTTTAATTATTTGTTTAAATTATATTAAGCATAAGGAGTAGGTGCTTCAAGTTATGCTAGTAGGTGTTTCAAGTTAAAGGTGTAGCCGCTTGAAAATGGTGTTTTTGGTGCATTAAGTTTGATTATTTGTTTAAATTGTATCGAGCATAAGGTGCTTCAAATTATGTGTGTAGGTGCTTTAAATTAAAGTTATAACTCGAACATGATTAAATTTTAACTTGTAGGTTCTTTATGTTAGGATGGTAACGTAAGTTTGTTGGTGCTTCTAGTTTTACTTGTAGGTTCTTTAAGTTAACATTGTATGTGCTTCAAGTATACTTTGAACGGGATTCAAGTGTACATTGAACGTGCCCAAAATATATATTGAAGGTGCTTTAGGTATGCTTTAAAAGTGCTTAAAGTATTGCTTATAGGTGCTTAGAGTATATGTTGTTGGTTCTTTAAATTGTAGAGTTTAATGATGAGTTTTGCTTCACTAAGCATACTTATTCGATGTTTTTGAAGCCCTGGGGAGCATTTATCTTACGGGAAATGAGATGAATAGGTGTGTATTTTGAAGGATGTATACTAGGAGGATGGTTTCTTGGTTGATAAGGATCATCAGATCGTGTTCAATGACAAGTTGTGAAATGAGACTTCACATGGTTGGTGTTTAATACATAGTGTTAAATTTTGATAATGCACCTAAATGAAGAATGCAAAATGCATTACCAAACATTTTAACATGGCCAAAAGAATATAAACAAAATGCATCCGCAATTGAAAGAATGTAGAAAAGAAACCTCAATCTTTGAAGGCAGAAATCTAAGGTAAAAGACAAGATACTACTGATAAATCTCCTACTCTTCTTAATATTACCAATGAAATATTCTGAATAACCTGAAAATTGTTGCATTTCATCATCAGAAAAAAGGAAAATAAAATAGAATGGTTTTTCGGCACAAGATTATGAAAGCTATGCATAATTCAAACAAAACTATTCATTCAATGAATAATACATGGTCAGTACTAACGATGGCAAATAATGCCAAAGAAGAAAGTTCTGAGTAGGAGATTCACTAGAGCTTCTTACGTAATGTGACTACTTTATGAAAAATTCTAATACAATTGTTTTCACTAGTTGAGTATCAAGTAGACCATTGCCCTGCATCGATGACTAAAAAGGATTGCATGAACTCCTAGAACACCACCATAACTCTGCCCTCTCATATATGGCATCGCATACCAAAACGCTGGAGGCCATTATGCAGAATTAGCAGAAATTTATCACTCCATGATCCTGCATAACTGGTGAGTAATCCATCCAGTAGTTTTTGTCTAAGTCAAGTGCTAAAGCTATAATTCTTGCGACAGCTCTTCAGACCTCTCTGAGTACCATGCGTGTCAAAAGATTGAGAGTCATGAGTATCAACAAATTTTGATGCACTGTATAACCATTCTGAAACAAGACTTGTAACACAAAAGTTAGAACAATCGAGGTATGAAACACAAAAGATAGAAACATGGCTTGTTGGTATCTCTCCATAGTTTGGCATCAACTTTCATATTAGACATACCAATAGTGGTTTGGCATCAAAGTTTGGCATCAACTTTCATATTATACATACCAATAGTGGTTTAGGTCTGCCGTATGGTTTTGAGAGGTAAATTTGTTGAGGAAAGTTACCTGCCTCAGGCCACACATTCTGGCCATAAAATGGTTTTTCGGCATCAGGATCATTTGGCGGTACATCAACACCGACGTAATATCCTTCCTTATAATCTACTACATACAAGAACATGTCTATTACTTCAAAATTTATACAAAATAACCCGACTGATATGTAACAAGGACATGTAGCGATTGTTTTGACAACAAGAGCAAGTGAGCAACAGTTGTATTATGGGACAACAATTTTCTGGGACTAAAATACATCATCGAATCATATTCATAGGAAGATAAAGGAAAGCTATAATGTATAAATAATAAGGAGTTGCCTATGCAAAATAATAATAATCTATCCATTGATGCCGAGTAGGTCAACAACCTAATACACTCCGAATTCATCAAGAAACAGTACTTTTTCAGTTAGAATGGTTATATTTGGAAAAAAAACAGAAAACCTTTTTTTACATGACAGTGTAGTAATGTTTTTCTCAACAACATAAACAGCTCAGGTGACAAAATGAACAATATCACAGAGCAAATATCAATAGTTATAAACTAGTAGATGTAACCTAAGTCAAAGCAGTATTTATATGATGATATCAACAAGTTCAACAACTGCTTACTTTAAGAGAAAATGAAGCTGAGTAACGACTACGATCCTCCAAAACCCGAACACAAAAGTGTTCGTGCAAAACTCATTTTACCATACCTCTATTCTTTCGATGTTTCTACCTCATCTCACCTTTGACGTTTTCGAGCTTTGTAGAGGCTTTGCCAATGGTTGAGCAGGGGCACTTGGCAAAATGAGAGATTTATTCATTTCCCTTTCGATGAAGACAGAGGTTTTGGTGACGGGATCGCCATTGAAATCGAAACCGCACACCCACGGCACACTTGAGTGTGTAATATGTCAATTTTGACAAATTGGGTACCCCTAGAAAAGTGAAAAGATTACCTCGAGGTAAAAAGAAGTTAGCGGCAGAGATCAATTAACAGAAAAGAGCGATTAGCAATGGAGGGGGCGAGGGAGAGAAAAGGATTAGCAGCGGAGGAAGGGGTTAGTGGCGGGGAGGGTTAGGTGGAGGAAGGAGTATCGAATTTGGTATGAGTTTTAGAAGATTTAAGAATTATTAAATGTAGGCCCGTGGATCATTTTGTTTGAAGGGTTAGGATTTTGTCTCACATAACTCCCTTGTCTCATATAAGATGCTTTGTCTCACCTAATCTCTATTCTATATATATGTGTGTGTATATATATATATGTATGTATGTATATATGTGTATATTCAGTTTTCATCTATTTAATGGGCTCTTTATTTTATCATGACTTGTTCTGAGATTTTGGTATAAGTGAAGAATTTGTGCTTCTTGTGGAGGTTTATTTTTGTCATTGTGCTTGTTCAATGTTGGCTCACAAATCGAGTGCTACCTTCAGCTCTCTTAGAAGTTTCTGTTTAGTGCTCAATTAGATGTAGTTTCATTTATAGGCAATTCAGGAGAACATGTACTCCCTCTGTCCCAATTCAAGCTGCACACTTTTTGGTCAACTTTCTCAGACCATGTTTGACCAACGATATCT
>JAULKM010052102.1:0-12694 GCA_032355605.1 Rubia tinctorum
GGATAATTTTTAAATATAAACATTGGCCCTCCAACTTAAATTTATTTATAAATTTAATTTTTTGTTTTAAAATTTAACTATTATATATATTTATTTATTTAATTAATTACCATTCGGTATTCAGTTCGGGTTTCGGTTTGAGTTTTAATATCCAAAACCGATCCAAAAACCATATTCAAAATTTGGTTTATTCAATTCGGATATCCAAAAACTGTATATTAAATTCAGTTTGAGTTATTCGAATTTGGATAATTCGATTTTCGGTTCGGTTTTCAATTTTTGGTTTTTTTGCCAACCCCTAGCTTAAACTCCAGCCCACTGTCCGGTTTTTTATTTTACAAACCACAAAGAGACCCCCATTGTGGGGAGTTGTGGTCTCTTTGTGGTCTCTTTTTAAAAGAGTCCACAAAGAAACCCCCCATTGCATATGCTCTTACACATTACTCCTTTAAGAGAGTGAGATTGTTTGCCCTGTTCTCTGGAGTTTAATTGGACCTCAGTTTATTCAGTTCAATTGGGTTCACTTCAATTGAATTTAGTATATTTATATCTATTTTGGTTCAATATATTTTATTTATTTTAGTTCGGTGTATTTTAACCATTATGTTAGTTTGACAAATAAATTATAGGAAGTGATTTTCAAGTGAGAACCTTCAGGAACCTATTAAAGGGATGAGACATAAGAATTAAATCATCAATATCAATATATATATATATATATAGAGAGAGAGTTGGGGTCATGTAAGACAGTCTAGTTTTTGTGAGACAGGCCTAATATTTGAGACCAAATATGGGCCATTTAAACAATTTGATCTAAGAGCCTATATATAATACAATAAAATTATAGTTTCAATTACATAAAAATTAGACATTTTCTAAAATTACAGCTCCGTTCAAAATTTCTCTCCTCCGCCACCAACAGCCCTCCTCCGCGCGGTCGATGATGGTGAGCTCCCCCGCCCTTCTCCGTCGCTAATCCCTAATTTTTTACCCTACTCCGCTGCTAATCTCTAATTCTTCGTCCTCCTCCGCCACAGACCTCTCCCAACCTTTTTTCCGCCACTGACTGCCTCTCTAACCGCAGTTAAGACTACTTCTCCACCTTTCTCTGCAGCTCTCCACCTTCCTCTGCTGGAACCATTCCGCTCTTTCAATTTTCTAGGTTTTTAAAGGTTTGGCTTGCTTAAATTTGCAATTATTTGCCAATTTCATATTAATTTGCTCATTAATGTCGATTTTTCCATCGTTGTTCACAATTTTTTGTTTCGAACGAACCTCAGAAATGTGCCTTAGGGTCTATTCATTTGTTAGGGTTCTTATTTGAATACAACAGTGAATGAGAACACTGAGCATGTCTTATCCATAGTAATCTTTCCTGGTGTTCCAGTCATTTTTTCTACTGATTCTTTTATTTATTTATGCTCACTATTGATGCTACATGTTTTCTTATGTTGCTGTTTCTTATTTCAAATTATTATTAATCACAAACTTAGTTTCTAACGATGCTTCTTGTTCTTTTATATGCACCTTTTTAAGAGTGCAAAACCTAACACAAACAGAGTTCTAAATTTTAGTATGTTGGTAAATACATACATTTTGTTTCTTTAAATAGGTTCGAGATGTCATCTAAAGGGAAATCTCTTGAATTGATGACCGCAGAACAACCTGAAAGTGCTGGTCCATCATTTGGTAATACTTTTCCATTTAATGAGCTAGTTACATTTTTTAGTTATTAAAATATATTTTGGATTAACTTAATTATTCTTTTATGATTTTCATAGTTGTTCCAGCTGGTTTCGGTTTGGCACACGATATTGCCCCGTCAAAACAATTTTTAAGAATGTTTTCAACACTATTGTGCGACTTCATTGTTGAGGGATTAACATTGGAGCAAAAAGGGATGTCAAATCCATTGGGTTTCAGTGGTTGTTGGAGTTGAAGAAGGACGAGTATCCATTTTATTTATGTAGGTGGCTGTTGAATCATTACAACCCCGTTGAGAGTTGTTTGGAACTGGGTAAAGAGAGTTTGGAAGTTGGAGTTGAAGAATTTTATCTGATTTTGACTGTACCCAAAACCGGATATAAAATGACTGAAGTGGGAGAGGGACAACATATTTTGAGTTTGAAAATATGGCAAATGCATGGGGGCTACGATTTGGAAAGGCCAAAAATCAAGTTAGCATAACTGATATAGGAGTTAGATTGAGGGAGATGAAAATTGGAGGAGTGATTTCAAGAGGAACTTTGTCATCATGGTGGTCTTCACGCCGCTGAAAATTAATAAAAAAAGGAACTCCAAATTTGAAGATTCAGAAATATCTATCTGATGTTGATTCAATTGGCTGTTTCATCTGGTGTCAGTACGCATGATGTGTCCATTTTATACGATTATTTTGGGACTTTTTGGATACACGTTTGTGCTCTAGATGTGGCATTTTTCCTTGAAATTCTCTAAGATGAGTTAAGAGCCTTTTATTACCTTTCTTGGAGATTTTGTGTGACAAAGCAAATGTTGGAAGACTTTGAAGACTTCTAAGACTATCTTTGAAGATTTGAAGACCATTTAGTTCATCTTTTGAAGACTTGAAGAGAAGTAAATTTGAGAGAAAGCTAGAAACTAGAAGAAGAAAAATCAAAATTCTGATTCTGGTCACCCGTCGCGAGTCACAACATCTTGTTTACGATTTGCGACGAACGGGTGGCCAGAACTCCTTATCCTTTCTCTTGTACTATAAATAACACACTTTTATTCTATTTTTGAACCTCTTCTTCTTCCTGCGCGATTCTGGGCTTAAAACCCTAGTTTCTTCTTCTTTTCATAGATTAGTTATGTGTTTTCATTATATAGGTTAGTAATCTCCTTGGGAGCAATTGATTGAAGCTGCCAAACTAATGTAGTAAGAACCTCTATTTTACTCTTTCTTGAAGCGTTTTTTATTTAGCATTTATTTTGTTCTTGATGTTGAGTTTCGCTTCATTTATGCTATGGGTTGTTTGAGAATGTAAAGTGTTTGTATGATTAAGTGCTAGGGTGTTAGAAAAGTGTACAATTTCTTAGCTTTTTCATATGAAAATCCAAGAACATGGAATTAGAACTTCTTGTTGTGTAATCTTATGTTAATCTTGCTACATGAGTATGTTAAGGTGGATTGTTATCATATTTGTCATGAGGTAGCAATAAAAGGTTGAATCTTGAATGTTGATCTTTCTAGGTTAAACCTAATGAATGCCTTATTTGGTTAAATGACTAGGCATTTGGTAGAATGCTTATAGTTATTATCAAATCTATGATTCTTCATATATAATATCATTGATGAAACATCTTTATGGTCGTTGAATGTCTAAAGTGATCATTAATGAGGTTCGCAAATGGTCGTTGAATGTCTTTGTGAATTACTATTAAGAAGAAATGACTCATGATCTTTGAAATGAAAGTGAGAGTATTTCCCATAGGTAATAAATGTGATAAAATGAGTGAATGGTTCTATGATCTCTAAGAGGCTTGGAAGTGGAAATCAATTGCCCCCAAGGTTTTGTCTTTTGCAGTTTTTATCCCTTTTTAATAGTTTGTTGCATGATTAGCAAAGTTACTTAACCTTTCTAGTTATCTTGTCTTTACTTCCATAAATTAGGAAAAACCAACAACCCCCCTCCTCTTTACCTGTTTTTATATGTCTATGTATATCTATATCTAGGCTTACATCCTCCCTTATATGCACGAACCCTTAGGAAAATCATTCTTCTTCATGGGCTACCCCGATTTTCCACTATCTACTTAATTGTATTTAGTAAGCATTTAGGGCTTATAAATTGTAAATTTGAGAGTTACGACGAAGACCTCTAGATATGAGGCTTGGAAGTGAAAATTTATTGCGCCCAAGGTCGCGTAACTTGTTTTTAATCTCTTCTTAGTAGTTTGTTGCATATTTATTAGATTTATATTACTTGCTAGTTAATTTGTCTTTAAATTCGTAACTTAGAAAACCAACCAAAAAATCCCCTCTTTACATGCTTATATATATATGTATATCTCTATATCCAGTGTAGTATTCACCTTTATGTGTGAAAATCCTTAGAAAAATCCCTTTTTCTTCTTGGACGACTCCGATTTTCCGTTATCTACTTAGTTGTAGTTAAATAGAATTTTAGATCTTAAAATAGTAACTTTGAGAGGTACAATGACGACCTCCAAAATTTTGATACCGTTGCAGGGGAAGAAGCGTATATTTTTAAGTGTTTGGGCATATTATGTGTGAATATGTGCTAGTTGTGAATATGTTTTAGTTTTCTTTTCTTTGGTTTTTATTTCATCTTAGGTTGGCTTTGAGGCATATTGTTCGAGTTCTCGATCCTCTTCACAAGAACCTCTACTCTACCACCCTGAGTTAGATTTGAACTTGAAAAGTGCTAGGAGGATTTCTTTGGAAAGTGTGAATAACACCCCTCCTAGTAACCCTTTTTTGGAGCTTTCTACCTCTATGGATCATCAAGAGGAACATGAAGAGGAAATTCCGGGAAGAGGACCTCAACACCCTCACATTCAAGGAGGGAACATCCCTTTGAGGCAAATCCCATTGAGGGAGGTTATGGGTCCCAATCTCAAGCAAAAATGAATGTGTATAACATATCCAACGGTTGGAACTAATGGGCATTTTTAGTTAATGTCCAGATTGATACTCTTGCTACCATCCTTTCTTGGTAGGCAAGGGGAAGATCCCAACAAATGCCTCCTCGACTTTCATATAGTTTGTAGTGGAATGCTTCACGAAGGGGGTAAATGAGGAGCTTTATATGTTGAAGGTCTTTCCATTTTCATTGCGAGACGCCGCAAGGGATAAGCTCCATTATATTCCATCCCGAGGCATCACCTCTTGGATTGAGTTGAAGAGGAAGTTTCTCTCAAAATACTTCCCGACTTCAAAATCCACAATCTTGAACAAATATATATTAGCAACATCATCCAATGGCATGAGGAGTCATTTTATGACTATTAGGAGAGGTTCAAGAAACTTCTCACTAGTTGTCCGTATCATGGCTACTCGGATGGGGATTTGGTCTATTATTTCTATAATGGTCTTCTTGATCATGATCAAAGGCTGGCGAGGAGAGCTTGTAATGGTTCTCTTGGGAACAAGTCCTCGAAGGAAGCTATGGAGCTCTACGAGGAGCTAGCCGAAGAATCGAGAAATTTTAGCTCAAGAGCCGATTTGAGGAGGCAAACCCCCAAACAATGAAAGTGCTCATTCAAACAATGGGAAGCTTGAAGACCAAATATCAACCCTCACTTCTATAGTCAAGACTTTGATAACACAATCTTGAGCTAAACCTCATATAAAATCTTGTGATATTTGTTCTTCTCCACACCCTACGGATACTTGTCCTACTTTGTAAGATAATTATATGGAGGAAGTGAATTACATGGGGTATCAAGGAAGCGAAGGATACCAAAATCAAGGGTATCAAGGAAATCAAGTCTATGAAAGGAGGCTACCAAAATCGGCCTTATAATGTGGCTAATCAAGTTCACCTAAGTCTACGATATGTGAATGCACAAGGGGGGTCAAAGTTCTCAACATTATTACCCCCCTCAACAACAATATCGGCCTCCTCAACCGCAATAACAAAGGCTTCAAGATAGCCCCACAATCAAGGTGAAAGTTATGCGATGTCGAAGGAAGAAATCATGCAAACTATTGGGAAATTGACCATATGTGCGGGAAAAGACAAGAAACAATAAGAGAAGACAGACTCAGGCATAAAAACCTAGAGACTCAAATGAGCCATATGGCTCAAATCTTGAGTCAAATGGAGGCAAGAGATTCGGGAAAACTTCCCTTCCAACTGAAGATAAATCCTCGTCAAAATGTGAGTTCCATATCATTGAGGGATGGAAAGGAAGTGAGAATGACCCAAAGCAAGGTTGATGTTCAGCGGGTGTTTGAAAATGAAGAAAATGTTGAGAAGAGGATCGAGGAGTTGGACAATGAGAAGATGAATGAGGGGGAAGAAATTGAGGTGGAGACCTTTGTGCCTAGGCTGAGATCAAATCCCAAAACCTCATCCCCTCCTTGCAAGAAATCCAAAATGGTAGAGATCCCTATCTATGAGCTGGAACTACCATTTTCAGAGGCCTTGAAGGCTAGGAGGACCAAGGAGGATAACAAACATATCTAAGAAGTATTTCTTAGATGTGGGGTAAATATTCCACTCTTGAATGCTATAAATCGAATTCCTAGGTATGATAAATTTCTCAAAGGGTTGTGTACCATCAATAGGAAACAAAAATTGAAGAGTAAAAAGAAGAGTGGAAAAATCGAGTATATCTCAACCATTTTTGATAATGAGTTACCTCCTAAATGCAATGGTCCAAGAATGTTTACAATTCCTTGTGAGATACGAGGGAAATGTGTTAAAATGGCCATGTTAGACTTAGGTGCTTCCATTAATATGATTCCATATTCTTTGTGTATAATTCTAGATCTAGGCACTTTACACAAAATCAGGGTTGTTATCCAGCTAGATGATCACTCTAGCAAATACCCAAAATGTATTGTGAAAAATGTGTTGGTGAAAGTGGACTCTCTGACATTTCTCGCCGATTTTTATGTCCTTGATATGGAGAGTGATAATCATTCCCCTGCTATTTCTCTAGGTAGGCAATTTTAAAAAATTCAAGGACAATAATTGATGTGCATAATGGAACATTAACCAAGGAATTTACTGGGCGGAAAATATAATTTGACACTAACATTTCTACTGATCATTCTAGTAAATACCATTCTTTCCAAGCTATTGATATTATTGATGATATAAAGCAGGATGTGTTTGAGCCCAATGATACTAGTTCCTTGAATGTTGTTGTAGATGATGCTTTGATTGCAAATATTGTTAGTACTAACTTGAAGGAAAACAACAATGGTGAATACACTCGTGGGAACGAAACTTCCAACACCCTTCATGTGTACTAGGTAAAACCTATAAAAGTGGGTTTCCCTCCTTCCCGCGAGAAGTCTTCGTTGGAAGAGTACAAACTACCTCCAAAAGTTTTTAAATGTTCATCTCCTCAGGAAGGAGAGAAAACCCCGAATGCTCATCCAATTGATATTTCCATGGAATAAAAATTTGAGCTACTAGACATGTAGAGAGAACATGAGGAAGAATAAGCTATGTGCGGAAAATCTTGTTAGGGGATGATGTAGATCTCAATTTTTTTGTCCCGGATAGCGGAAAGGAAGCCAATATTTTTAGTTCATGTGGTGAATAAGTCTAAGAAGAGAGGTGAGTCATGCTGACGACATTAAATAAAATTGGTTTTGATCATCCAGATTGTCACTCTAGACTTTCTGTTGATGTTGTTTCAATTTAAGTTTTTGTCGATAATTTGATTAGTTTGCCTTGTTCTTTTCACAGGTGTGTTTTTACATGATTTTGTAGCCAATTAAAGTGCATTGCACTAGATGGATGAAGGAGTGAAGGCTATAAAAGGGAAGAAAGTCTTAGAAGTTGGTAACTTCAAAATTTTATCCTAAGTATGGGAGACCCTGTCTGTCGCGAAATGCGACATAGCTATTACAACTCGCGATGAACAGGGGATTTTTAACAACTCATAGCTTTATTTATTTGCGAGTCGTGACGAGCCTATCGCGATACCAAAATTAGAACCAATTTTTGAAAATGTGAACTTACAGCTACAAAATTTTGCGAGTCACGACACACGTTCGCGAGTCGCGACAAAAATCAGGAAGAATCTAGAAAAATGCCAAATCCTAGTTCAATTTGGTCGCAAGTCACGACATTTCCATCACGCTCGTAACCAAAATAAGAATTTTTGGACAAATTATCAACTCCCAGGTCCAGATTTTTGCAAGTCGCGATGGTCTTGTCGCGATCACAATGAAAATCAGAAAGTGTTAAAAAATGACAACTATCAGGACCAAATTTTTGTGACTCGTGACAGGTCTATCACGTGTACGACCACCACTTGGTATTTGAGAGTCCGTTGACTTATTCGTTTAACTCGCGACAGTCCCATCGTAAGTCGAGACACTGTAGCGTTGAAGAAAAAGGACATAACCCAATTTTTTAAAGTCAACCTTCTCAACTTCGCCGCTCCCCCATCATAACCACTGCACCTCCACCATTCTCCTATCAAATTAGACTATAAATCACCATTTAAATCGGACAGAATCATTCCCCATACCGGCCCCCAATCGATTTTCATTCCATTTCACCCCAAATCCCACCAAAATCCGGCAAATACTCGAAAACCAAACATTTGGGGATTTTTAATTTCCAAGTGAATAGAGTTAGAAATTCTTGTGAGCTAAGCTAATCCATCACCCTAGGCATCTAATTGGTACATTCTTTCACATCTTTGCTCTAAAATTGTGATATTGGTTGAATTGTGGATTTTTGTGAATATATCAATTTATGGAAATTGTTGGACTGTGGATGAAATTTTATATTATGGATTTTGACATGTTCATATTGTTTTGATAATTCCATTTTAGGTGAGAACTAGTAGGACTTGATTTTGCTAGTTTGGTTTTGGCATTGGATAATGAAATTATTGGATTTTAAGCTATAATGGTGCTGTGGTTATTTTGTGGCTATGGTTTGTTCTTTTGATGGATATATTACATATGATCTTATTTGGATAGATACTTTGGGCATTGTTGACATTAGCTAATTCACCTATGTTTGTGCTTCTAGGAAATTACATATAGGCTATATGTTGAGCTAGATTGGTGATATAGAAGTCCATACTATGTGTGTTAGCTATATGTAGATCTTGAATTGTTGGAAATTACAATGCTTGGCCTAAATTGCTGAAACAGGACTTAATTGCGGATCGAATTTTACATGCGTGGACATATAAGTATTCTTGCATGTTTGTAGTAGCTTTTTGATGATTGTAGTGTGTCGACTACATTATTTTGACTATGATTGCTAATTTCTAAAATGATGATTGAATGTTTATTAATGTGTGTTACATACTTTGGGGAAATAATATCCTAATGATGATTGCATGATTTTTGTCTATTATATCCTTGTGCATTTGACATTGTTTGCTGTTTGAGTAGTAATGGCCCCAAAGAAGAGACCGAGAGTTCCTCAGAGGGTAGGTCTTTCTGCCCCACCTCTAACTCCTCCACCGATGACTGAGCTAGAACCACCTGCTCTGGATAGATTTCTGAGTTTGTGCCGGATCACTAGTGCCTACGTAGACCGAAGGGACATATTGACTTCAAGGAAGATCCAAGAGACATGCTTTGCGAATGAGAGCGCATTGGAGACCCTTTAGTTGAGGAGCCAATTTTATGCCTCATTGATAAGGGAGGCATGATGGGATTCTTCTCACGATGTGCACCCACTTACCCGAGGTAAACTTTGGAGTTCTTATCCACAGTGATGGCATACAGTGAGAGAGATGGCATACCCTGCGAGAGGTATATTCAATTTCACTTGAATGAACGATCTATTAAGATGAGCCTCTCAGAAATTGAGGAGGCATTTGGTTGCGATGGAGTGGAGATCTAGTCGAGGTTCTATCCAGAAGCCCATACTCCCACCACTGAGGAGAACTTCCTATTCTAGCACACTATCATCAAGAAGGTGCTCAATGTGAGGGACAAGAACAACATGATCATCCACCCAGCTCTTTGGTATGTCCATCACCTTTTCTTTGTACATCGTCTTCTCTTCATACATCACCTTCTCTTCAACACTTTGTTTTTTCACACCGAAGCAACAAATCTGCCGAATGAAGAAATTTTCTATCTGTGGGAGTTTACTACCGAGGGGACTGGATTTGGAGGTTGGGCTGACATATGGGTCAAAAAGGTTGTTAAGCAAAAAATAAAGAAAAGGGTGAGATATCAATAGGGGGCATGATCACGCTCCTTGCAAAGCAGTTGTGCATCGCTACCCCTCCGGGGCTTCGACGATTGGGTAGGGGTGATTCCTACTACATCACATTGGCCCGGATGGCCAACTTTCACCTCATCAAGGCAACAACTGATCCAATGGTATTCCGTTGGTTATATGGGACCAATGGTGTTACTTTCATGAAGCTTTCACAGCCCCGGTGTACTAAGCTGGGGATGGACACCCCGGTGGTTGATTTGGTGATAGCGGCAGATGCTGAGTGCAGGAAGGGTTTTATGAGTGAGATCAATAACCTTCTGGTCTAGACAAACGAGAGCGCTCTTTCTTACAACCAGTCTCCACCACAGGATGCACCGCATTCTCCACCTACATCCCCATAGCCGTAGCAGCCTGACCCGAAGCAGGATAATTATGCCTATAACCAGTTTCAATTGCCGCCCTTGGATTTCTACTCCAGACTGGAATGCATAATATTTGACTCCACTATGTTCTTCTCGTGGAGCCTCATAGAGATACATGAGGAGATTGACCTTCTCTCATCCAGGATACAGACACACATGAGTACTCTGAGCCCTAATCTCGAGGAGAAAAGGCACAAGGAGCAGCAATGCCAGAATGAGGACTGGATGGCCCAGTTCAGACAACGCTACTCCAGAGATGGTCAGTCGTCCTCACAGCAGTGATTGTGAGCATATTTCATTTTCGTACCCCCTACTTTGATTTGTATTTTGTTTTGCCCTGTTTTGGATACATCAAGGGCAATGTAGTGTTTAAGTGTGGGGAGGGGATTCACTGTTTCCTTTTGGGATGATTTGGATTTAGATATTCTAGATATTTTTAAATAGTCAGTTTTGATGGATTCAGATACTTTAGTAGCTTTGACATGCAGAAAACGTTTTGGCTATTTTTGATTGGAATAACACGGAAAATGGAAAATTTTAAAATTTTTAAAAAAAAGAAAATGAAAAAGAACAAAAAAATAAAAAGAAAATCCGCTAGGTTGAAAACATGAGAGGGAAATTTAGGCAACATTGGGGGCCCAGATAGGCCTGAAACCCGAAAGGACGGCCTAGTAAAAAATGTGAGGCTAAATGTCTGGGTGAGATGTGAGCAAAAAAAATGACGTGTGGCCAGGATGAAAACCCGAAAGGGCTCCGAGGATATATGAGAGAAAGAGAGGAATAGAAAAATTGGTTAATATCTACTCATTTGCCGGCGTTGGATTCATAAGGTTGTTATTGACATTTGGATGATCGGGTAGTCTAACATCATGGTACTTCTTGAGATTGGGTAATTTAGCGGGGAAAACGAAGTTAGGTATGAAATTCTTGATTCTTGGTATACTTTATTTTTTGGGCTGACATATTGGTATGAAGTGAAGATTGTATTTGAAAATTTGACATGGTTTTGAATTCACTTGATACCATTGGATTTTGGGAATGTCAATTCGGGATTTTGAAATGTTTCTATGGGAATTAGCGAATTTATGAGTGATCTATTTGGGTAGATTTAGGAATGGGGTGTGTGTGATAAAATTGTCATTTGATCTTTGATTTTTGGACTTATGACATTAAGAGTTTTGCGAGGCTTTGATTGGTGGAATATTAGTGCTAGGATGGGGGACATGTGAACTTCTTTGTGTTCTTGAATCTTTTCTTACAGGATGATGAGTAAGGTTCAAGTGTGGGGAGGTTTGATGTGTCCATATTATATGGTGATTTTGGGATATTTTCTACTCATTTTGGTATACTTTTGTGCTTTAGATACTCCATTTTACCTTGAAATTATATTAGGAGAGTTAAGGGCTACTTTTGCGCTCTTATCACTTTTCTAAGGAATTTTGTGAGACAAGGTAATAATTCAAAGATTTGAACACCATGAAGAAGACTTTTGAAGACAATGAAGACCACAAAGACTTGAAGACGTGAAGAAGAGATGGCTTCACTTAGACAAGAAGAAGAAAATGTTGAAAAAATAGCTTACTCTGTCTGTCGCGACGCCTGTGTTGCGAATCGTTACAGACCGCTGCCTAGATCCACTTTTTGATTTTTTGTACTATAAATACCATCTTATCATATCTCCTTGACACAACTTCTTCTCCCCTATTCTTCAGCTCTAAAACCATAGTTTTCTACCATTTTCATCTTTGTTTCATCTTGATTTTATGTTTGAATTACTATTGTTGTTTAGTATGAATTGTAGTAGCTAAACTTAGTCTGGGGAGCAATTGATTAAGACTTCTAAGCCCAAATATTGAAAATTATATATGAGCTATTTAATGATTTGGTATTTTACATTTATTGTTCTTGAATGTTAGTTGTTGAAAGCATTAATTGTGTAAGAATTTTGAGTATATGAATTGCTTGTATGATTAATTGTTAAGGTTGGGAGAAAGTAGCTAATTTTCCCTTCTTTTGATATGAAATCTAAGAGAATGAATTAGAGTTTCTAATATGGTTGATGATTCGATAAATGCTAGATGAATGTGATAATGTCGAACTCTTTGTCATGCTTATTTTGTGTAGGAAATAGGAAAAGTATAGTAACGTTGAATATTCTTGACTAATCTTGTGTAAATGCATGAATTGGTTCAATGCTTAGACACAGTTTAGCGTTTATAAGTGTTACCAATCTTGTTGATTCTTCGTACTTAATGCCATTAATGGGATAGTTTTAGGCGTTGAACGATTAAGGGGGGTCATTAGTGAGGTTTGGCAAAAGATGTCAAATTCACTCTTGTAAACTAATATCAAAGAAGGGTAGAAGATTTATCTTCACAACAAGTAGTATAAGTATTGAATAGG
>JAULKM010052112.1:0-12694 GCA_032355605.1 Rubia tinctorum
CGGCCGAGGGCTTTGACATCGCCGATCTTGTTGAAGACTAGCAGGAGGAGCGAATCCGGGAGCGAGTCGAAAAGGTCTGGCTGCTCCGTGGGTTCAGGGTACACCCTCGTGCTCGGATCTGGCTTCACTGAGCCCATGCCGTCGATCTGGAAGCGGAGATCTGAGGCTGAGGTGTGGAGTGGGATGGATGAGATCAAAGAAGAGGTGATGAAGCAATGGTTGAGGATATTATTCCATTATCTGTTTTTGGGCTGGGCTCCGCTGTGCTGCGTGTGGGTTGTTGTTCCACATGGAATTGCATGTTATCCATTCAATTCTTTTTCACTAGTGCATTTTTTTACTTTCAGGTATTTGAAGTTGTACGGTACTGCGTTCGTATTGTTTGAAGCATAACGGTGTTGCGTGCCTCCATATTTTATTCATTGCTAGCCGGGTTAATCTCCATCATATTGCCACAATTCGTAGTTCTGATTTTGAAAACTTTTTTGGAGATTGTTGCTGGATTTCTCCAATAGTGGCGGGATGTCATCCAAAACTCGCCGAAATCGCGAGAGCACCAACAACATACCTAGAAATGAAAACATGAAAACAACTAAAACTAGTTAACCCAAAACTCTAGCTCCATCCAGGAAAGTCATGCTACAGGTCAAATCTTCTATAATACATAAGTAGGTACCGCCTAAGAAGCGTTATTCCTCTACCTTCGTAAATGTGATACTACGGCCAGTGGGAACTCCGTTGTGAGCCAGAAATCCCGTTCACCGATGACTTACTACTATAAAAGACCCGTTTTCTAATTTTTAGTGAACCAAACCATGTACCCGCCACAGGATAACCTATTTTGACTACTGCCCACAACCCATCACCACCAAAACTCTATTTTCTCGATAACTCTCCAGTGCAACCACCAAAAGGCTGTCGTGGCTACAACCGATTGTGATAGATTTTCTTGAGCGACAAGATTTTAGGGATGAATAACCGAAGAAATTATGTTGGATGTGTGTTTAAGCATGAAATTTCAATAGAGTCGAGGTGGGAGAAGCCCATTGATCCGTCGTTGAACGCCTTTTCCATCCGCTAATCGTCGGGTGGTCGTTGACCAGTCATGGCCATTGACTAGGGCAGAGACCTTGTTGACCTCGCTGTTGGGACGCCTTTGTCATCGTCGGATCTCGCCAGAACGCGTTCAGAGCGTCGCTGGTCTAGCGGGGAACACCGCTGACATCACCAGATCGCATTCGAAAGGTGCTGGCCTCGCCGTAAGGCCGTAGACCTTGTCAAACGCCGCTTGCCTCGCTAGGGTGCTGCTAGAGTTGTCGGAATGGCGTTGGAAGTTAGATGTTTCCATGGCGCGTACAGGTCCAGCGGCTTGGATTTTATTTGCAGACTGGCATTGATCGGTCATTCATCTCCGCTCGATCATCTTCTTCACGACGTAGCTGCCAGTGGATGGCTCTGAACACCGTATCCAGACGTAGCAAGGGTGCGCCGGTGTTGGGGCTAGGTGGAGTGGCAATGAACACCCGCCCTTCTTCCCTACCTCGGGTTTGCTACTAAAGTAAAAAAAACAAAACAAGAAGAAAAGAGAGGGGAGAGACCACCGGACCTCCACTGATGGCGGCGATGGCCACCCTTAAAACTAGGGTTTAGGACTTGTGCTTTTTGGGTGGGTGTGTTTGGGAAGAGAGAGAAACCTTTCTATTTTCTTTTGTTCTTCTAAATTTCATTAGTGCATTGATACTCTCTCAAAATTGTTATTTCACGTTGCATATTTTACTATCTACGTCGTGTATTTTATTACTCTCTATGTACCTACCCATTCTACAATTTAACTAATCACTTAGTCAAAATTGTTTAACTTTGACTTTAAAATTATATTGATTAATATGTTAGGATATTGTCGTATATAATTTTGTTAGATTCGTAATAGAATGTATTTTTGTAATATCAACGTTTCATAAATTGTATTTACACACAATTGTGGATAATAATGATCAAACTTTTTTGAGTCAACTGTTGAAAGTTGAAGTGTGCCGAATTGTCCGGGATAAATGGGGTATCTTTTGCCATGTATTTGTATCTTTCTTATAATTTATGTAACTAATTTGAATTGCATCCAACAATGTTTTTCAAAATAGACAACTGATCGTCGGTTTCTTTTTCCAACAAACTTCCCAGAAAAGGTAGAAGATTTTGGTGAACTCGGTGGTGGCCGACAACTTTTCTGATGATTTTTACAGAATCCAGTCCAAGAGGAAACAATTGACTAGATTATTCTAGAAAGGATATCTCGCACGAACATGGTGAGGTTCTCTCGAGAGTGTCAACCTAGGGGTTTAGAAAGCGATCGACAATGAGGTTCATCGTGAGAAAGGTGTCGGCGCTAAGGTTTGCGAGAGAGGCCAGAGAGATTCTTCGTGATTGGGCGGGGGTGGTTACATCGCTAGAGAGGTCACGGGGGTTCGTCGCGAGCTTTTGGGGTGTATTTTCGTTACGAGATGTAGCTGGTAGGCTTTGTCACGAGAGAGGCAAGCAAATTGGGGTTTGCGAACAGTGGCCAGTGGTGTTCATCTCAAGGGAGGCTACCCAATGGGGGGGTTCGTGAGCTTCGAGGAGGGTTTTATCGACGAGATTGACGATTTGGTGGTGGATTGAGGAAGGGATGTGAGTGTAGTCGATAGAAAAAGACTTTGGGGTAGTATGGTGGGAGATCACCGGCTGCAGATTGGTGGAGGAGGCTACGGGATTTGTAGATTAGTGATGGGAGGACGGTCTTATCGCTCTACAAATTAGTTATGCGAGGGAGGTTAATTAGTTTTGGTTGTGAAGAGTTCGGGGTTTTCCATTAGGTGGGTGGTTTTTCGGCAGGCAATGTAATTTTATACATGAATCCCTCAGGGCAATAGAATTTCCTCTCAAAACCTATTCTATACAAGATGAAAATATAAAAATATGAAGTGTTGTAAGATATATTTCTGATGGAAAACACCTCCACCCCTGTGCTAATGTCTTCCATTGGCTGGATATCTTTCCCTCAATGTGCCAAAAAAATATTCACAAAAAAGAATATGAAACTTGGATTTTCGTATGAAACTGATTCCTCTTAGTTTATTCATTCACCCAAGTGCATCTTGATTTCAGGTTTGTTTTGAGGTATACAACCCCATCTTGATCCGTCATTTTGCTTATGTTCCTACCTGTTGAAGCCATCTAAATCTAGCATCTTTATGCACCTGCATTTTTATCCATCTATTGTTTTGTAGCCACCTGAATCCATGGTTTTCCCCGATCGGGCATAATTTTTTTATTTTTCTATACTCGAGAAAGATAAACCAGCAAACAACAGTACCTATGTTCCCCTTTTGACTTGTCTAATGTTAAGCAATGATGCTTCACCAAGAGCAATTATCCCCTTAAGTGTTGAGGTATTAAATTGTTTTCAAAAATAATGTCAACACCTTCCCTCATGGTAATTTTTACCAGAAAATCAGATGCAACATTAACTTCTCTACATGCAAAATTGACATTCAAGTCTTATAATGCAACTAATTGTGCAAAATTTTGCCATGATCCTGAAAAGGGATCTTTTATCCTATGTACATCACTTATGCAATCAAACTCTATACAATATTCAGTAATACTCATTTCCTTAGCCAATTTAGAGCCTCTTTCAATTGCCATAATCTCTGTTTGTAAGATATGTTTTGCAAGAACATGAAAACCGGTAGCTTTTATCAATTTGCCTTTTGTATTCCTCACTACAATTCCTATTCCAGCTTTATTTTTTATGATACTCTTATGAAGTTAGAGTTGGGCCGCAGCCCAACTCATTAAATAATAAGAGTTGGGCTGCAGCCCAACGAATATCTTTGGGTTTATTTAGCCCAATAGAGTTTAATCATGATTAATCAATATTGTTATTTAATATATTTAATAAGAGTTTCAGTTACATATATCACGATTAATCAATATTGCCATTTATTACATATTTAATAAGAGTTTTGGTTTCATACAATGACTGTTAGGATTCAATTATTATAAATGGCAATGTACGTATTCATTTGATTTTCATATGGTCTTTGATATGGTATCAATACACTTTACTAACTTTACCATCGTAGGGTCTTCCTCTGGATCATTCTGGGGGCTTTTTCGTGCAGGTTACGACAGTAGAGTCGACGGCGCGGTCCAATTAAGTTTCGGACGCATCAATTTTGTTTAAAAGTTGAATCACCATTTATTTAAAAACCCTATTCTAGTCTTTCCCACATGACCACGGTATACATAATTCATTTATAGATATAAAATGGCATAATCTATACATAATTCATTTATAGATTTGGTCTTTCATTTATAGATATAAAATTAAAGCCATTATTCAAGCAGAATTGTTCATACTATATTTCATATTTAAGTGGGAAGAAAAATAAAGTTTCAGAGCATGAATCCAAAATTAATTGAATCAATGCCTCATTTGTGTCCATGCCATTTTCATGTAAATATTTGTTTCTTATTTTCCACATTTACCAAAGTGCAGCAATGACTACAACAATTGTGACTCTCTTTTGTGTTCAAGATGATGTAGGGGTATATAGGCTTATATTCTATCCCAAACATTCCTCCAATAAAAATCTGGAATCATCATTATTACTTTGTGTGGTGATGTCCAAATTATTATATTAATTGAACATCCATTAAAATGGTGAGAAATAGAATCCCGACTCAGATAGTGAGGGGCACTTAGAAGAAATTTCAAAACTACTGTACATAAGAACATCATCAAATGGTAAAATTGAGTTCATACGTATCAATATAAATACTGGTTGTTTTGTGGAATTTTAGGATCCTATACCTTTCTCAAAGTTGCTGATGCATTTCTTTTTTGGCCCGAGTTGGTCATAAGTGGACTTGATTGTGAATTCACCATTGATTGAGCATCACTAAATAAGTTTATCTTCATGAACCATATGGATATCTATCTCCTGCAATTTAAAAATTGATTGGTAGCTATGTGAGGCTCCAAAATTATTAGTATAATCTCTCTATCCCTTATGAAATCAGCCATTGAAATTTAGAGTAAGGGATGTTTCTGTCCTGAGGCCAACTATATATTAGTGCACCCTCTCCAAGCTAATTTGAATTCTAGAAGTTGCAGGTGCCTCTTCCCAGAATCACTTTAGAGTTTTCATTATCTATCCTTCTAATATTACAGAGTCTTCTCTAGGTGTAACCCTCTACTATTGGTTTTCGAGATATTCCATAATGTATGTGTCCAAATTGTTTGGTTTTTTAAAAGTTTCTATCATAATTTACAGTCAAAGCTTTTGTTTATTACTGATAAATTTCTAATTCCCAAACCATTTTTAGTTTTAGGGTAAGTTACAGATCTCCAAGCCTTCCATTTTTTCTTTTGTGAATTATCATCATCTTCCCCCAGTAGCATAGTGAATTAATGCTTTTAATTACCCCTTTAGTAATAGAATAAAGAGCCACCAAGTGTAAAGGAATAGAGTTATATCATAATCTTATCAAAATAATATTCCCCAACATGGCTTAGTCATAGTTGGAGAATCTTTTTTGATTTTTTTTCTTCAATTAGGGGTTGAAAATACAATTTCTTTATCCGTACAGTGAATAATGGAGCTCCTAGATAAGTGAATGGACATAATTATTTTTCCATATTTATGGTTCTTCGAATCATAGCAGTGGTTCTTATGTTGTTTTGCTGTGATTAAAAAATTCAGATTTTGAGAAATTTATTTTTTGGCCAGTGGTAATCTCATATACATGTAGAAACTGTTTTAGCCTCTTCAAATTAGTTTCAGTGGCTTTTAATAAAATGGACGTGTCATCCGCATATGTTAAGTGAGTGATAGGGTTAAAACTTGGAGGAGTTTGAAAATATTAAAGATATTCTTGGCTGGATAGATGTTTTAAAGTCCTTGAGAAGTTTCAGATAGTAAAATATATTTAAGTAGGGTGACAAGGGTCACCTTGATTAATACCCTAATGGCTGGAAAAAACCATATGGTTGGCCATTAATGAGGATAGAAAACCATGCTGATGCAAGGTTACCCTGAAAATCTGAAGCTTAGAAGGATAAAAATAATAAAACTCTATGAAACCCTGTAAATGCCTTTTGCATATTGAGTTTGATAATTAGATTATCATTTTTTCTTGATTGCAAAATTTTAAGCATCATTTGCATTTGTAAGATGTTATCTGAGATATCCCTTCCTTTTAAAAAGGCAGATTGCTTAAGAGTTATCAATTTTGCAATAGTGGTTTTATAATTTCAGCTAGGATTTTAGTTAAAACTTTGTTTATGAAATTTGAGAGACTCAGTGGTTTGAAATCCAAAAAAATCAGATATTGTATCCTTATTTGGAATCAGAACTACCTAAGTACTTGCCACTATTTTTGGTAGTGGTTCTCCCTATATGAATTGAGTGGAAGCATCTAACAAATCTGATTGTACATATTCCTAAGAATGTGCAAAGAAGTGACCAATGTATCTATCAGCCCCCGGGGCTAAGGATTGTCCCAGGTTAAAAACACTTTTTTGAGTTCATCTAGTGTTACTAAGGTGGTGAGTAGTGCATTATCTTGATCATTGATCAATTTTGGGATTTGAGTTTGGAAAAATTGGTGAAATTCTCCAGAGTTTTGTGAATTAGGCTCAGCTAGCGGCGCTGGTGGTTCAACTAGTGAAAAGGCAGACTAATTTCTAGTTCTATAGGTTACTAAGTAATGAATTTTTGGTAAAGTGTTAAGTAGTAACTTACTACTGGAAAAAGATTTGCAAAAAAAACTTAGGAAAGAAAATAATTCTTGAAAGATGATGCACTAAGAAGAAAGGCAAAGGGAAGAGAGACCTATTAGATGAGCCTATTTATAGACTTAATACCCCTACACACGTATCCTAATTATTGAGACACAAAATCAACACAGTTGTCACCAAAATGAGCTATTTTTCAAAATCAAGGAATTTGTAAAGGTGTCGACGTAAAAAGAAGAAACACGTGTTGGGATGAGGGTTTTAGACAATGATTGCACCGCCTACATGGGGCCTTCTCAATTACTTACACACATTGAGGCATACAATTAGGAATTTTGAAATTCAAGAATTTCATCCAACCCCCTAAGGACAAATTGTTGGCATCCACCATGCTTAGGTAATATAGAGAGAACAAGAAAGCCAACACACTAAACTTCAGAAAAAACAAATCTCTCTATAACCCATGGAGTCTCCAGGGTCACCACTTTGCATCAAGAAACAACTCAGCCTATCACACAAAGGCAAATCATTGAGCAACCTCAATCTTTAGGAACACGCGCATTTGTTCATGCACATAACAACTCCCTGCTATCCCCATGACACTTCGTGGATTGAGAATATCACTATGTCTGAGACAGAGTTATATGTACTTTTTCTGTGCTCTGGCGTTGTGACTATTTTTTGCTACGGTTTTGTTTGGCACAGGGTTGTGGATGTGTTCCACTCCGTGTCGTAGTATCCAGATCCTCCCAGTTGGTGTTCCTTCTTCTTGTAATAAGTGAGCCGGCCTTGGCAGAGAAAGTCTTTTGCTTGTCTCCTGAGATAATTGAAACTATCTGTGTCGTGGTCGTGGTCTCTGTGGAAATTACATTAGTAGTCCTTGGATCTTTTGTCCGTAAAAGCCCTCATCGGATTGAGTACCCTGAATAATTTCTTGTGACTTTTCCACATTTCTTGTCTGGATTTGGTAAGAAGTGTCACGGGAAAAGTGTGTTGTCGGTTGTCGGCTCTTTTCCCCTCTCGAGTGTGGTGCCTCTCCCTTTTTTATTGCATCTCTTCTTTGGGCATTTTCCCCGGATCTTTTTTCTCCTTACTCATTCTTCAGATTTTGTTGTTTGCCTCTTTCATGAGGATGAATTTTTCCACGACTTTCTGGAGGTCTCTTTGGTTGTCTTGCATATATGCAGTGAGCTTCTTGTAGAATTATCATGATCCCATGTCGTTCATGAATGCCCCTAGCGATATTTGGTTCATGAGGTCTATGACTTCCCGGCTTTCTGATCGTGATATTCTACAATACCATCACCGCTTTGTTGTGCGATGTTCATGAGATTCTCAAATGTCTTTGTAAAATTTTGTTTATGGTAAAATCTCCCCATGAATTGGTCCCCAGCTATGCCCATCTTCGTATGCTTCGCCTGGGCAAGTCGTCGTATCTTTTTGTCGTGACTCATGCAAGTGTTATATGGAAAGCTTTGCATATCAGCTGCATAGGTGCATCACAGAACCTGTAACAATGCAATACTTTTAGGGTGGGTTGTCTCATCATACACCCTGAGTTGAGTTGGAAACTTGAAATCATTTGGCATCACAAAGTTTTGTAGCTCCTCTACTACGGTAGAGTGTTCTGATTTATCCTTAACGTCGTAATGTTCAACCTCATGTTGGATCTCGAGGAGTCTTTCGAATACCTGCTTGTCTGGCTTCCATTCTCCTCCAGTTGCTAGCTTATCCTTCTGCCTCTTGTTGGTGTTGACTAGTTGTCTGTAAAGTTTTCCCCTATTTTCTTCCAAAAAGGCTATAAAGGCCATATTTTCTTTTTTCCCCAAGATGGGGGGATTGTGACTCGTACGCCCTGATTTGAGTTGGAAACTTGAAATCCTTCGACATTGCAAAGTTTTGTAACTCTTCTACTAAGGGAGAGTGTCCTGCTTCATCCTCGACGTAGTAATGTTCGACCTCATGTTGGTTCTCGAGGAGTCTTTCAGATACCTGCGTGTCTAGATCCTATACTCCTCTAATTACTGGCTTAACCTTTTGTTTCTTATTGGTGTTGATGAATTGTCTGTAGAGATGTTCCCTATTTGCTTCCAAAAAGGCTGTAAAGGCCATATTTTCTTTTTCGCTCGAGATGGGGGGATTGTGACTCCGTTTTGCCTCCAGATTCTTGGGTTTCCTCCACCATAATTGGCAACTGCCTCTAGGAGTGTGATCGATGGCACGTGGCACTGGCCTGGCTGTGCTTCCCGGACGACTCATTTTCCATCTGGTTTCCACTATGACTCAAATAGAACAATGATGACCTGAGATATTTGGTTCCCACAAACTGTTCACAAATGTGGTATGGATTTCCTGAATAATAGTCGTAACCTTCGCTGGCGTTGAATGCTGCGTGCTTTACCTGCAAGAATCTCTCGGATTGGATCCGGGGTAAAACTCCAATGCTAAAGTTAGTATCTTGGAATTGTATCTGACATTAGTTCTCTTGTTCTTGCTCACCTGGACTCTTTCGTCCCTCCGGTATTTATAGGTCATTGCTTCCTATATTCTAGATGGCGTCACCCACATAGGGCGTGTTCCTGAAGGCTAACATAATGGCTATGGTGGGCCACGATCCTTAGATCGTGGTTATCGTGATAATTGTATGCGATTGTGGCCTGGTGCATGTTTTTGCGTTGTCAATTTAGGCGGACCTGCGAGGTGCTGCCAACGGTTCGATGGAGCGAGCACCCTGCTTAGCTATGTGGGTTGCGTGTGTACGCTACATATAGCAACACTATACATGTACACCATGTTTAGTTATGGAACTTGTATCATAGTGTTGTAAATTTTCTTTTTGGAGGGTTTAGGGGAGCCCCAATACAATCCCACATATCCACTAGATAGAGGTTTTTAATTTTTAAAAAATATTTAGAGGAAATACTTTTGGTATGAATTTAACATTAGTGAGTCTTCCTCCTGCACTTTGAAAGTTGTCTTGCAAGTTTGACACTCAAGAGCATGGTTCGACCATCAAGTCGATGTCCATCTCACATCAATTGGCACATCCGGTGGGACCCACTATCAACAACTGTATACCTTGTTCAATGATGCCTAAAAAGAGAGTTCTACACACACGTCTATCAAAGACGACATCTATCCATGCCCACGGAGGGGAGTCGTTTACCGAGACTTCCAATTCACTGCCGACGGTCGATCCACTACCACCGCTCGATCCAGCAGCTGTGGTGATTCTGCATGCCAATCTAGGTACGGGCGGAGGAACGATCGTGCGTATCACCTAAGAGTCTGGAGACCCTAGAAATGGAGAAACAACATCAGTTGATTGCGAAGAACTGGCTGCACAACATTGTTTGTCTTACGGAATTTAGCATATTTTGACATGTTCTTGCAAGATCGACACATTCATGCTGCCACAAAGGTGCCGTTGGCGTTGACGACCACGACTATAGGCGACATTATTCGTCCATTACACAACCCCAACGGGAACACTACCAACTATCTATCCAATTCCCTTATCATAACGGGAGTCCGATCTAGTAACCTCATTATGCATCGGGGAGTACCATGTTTCATACAACCCATATATACTGATGCAAATGCAAATGCAAATGCAAATGCTGCCACCACGAAAATTACTTTGACCAATAGACAATTTTAATTTAGTTACACAAAATTTTATTTTAAACCGACTAATCTTACACATGGTTAATTTATAATTGATGTAAATAACGGATAATATGTATATTTTTGTTTATTGGAATGAGCATCTCTTAACTTTGAAAAACTTTTAAAATGTATCATAATATATAAATAATTATAATTTGACTTTAATAGTTATTGAAACAAGATTTTTTCACAATCCCCGTCCCAGGGAATTTGCACAGAATCTTTTTCTTGGTCTCCTAAAAACATGTTTGACTGTAAATATGTGTAACTACGGACAATAATGCCGCATAAAAAATTGATATTTAAAAACTTCATTTTACGAAGAATCTAACAATATCTAGTACGATAATATTTATGTTCATATATTTATTTAAATATATGGACAACGTTAAACAACTTTGACATTTATTTAAATATATGGACAACATTAAACAATTTTGACTATCAAATAGTAAGTGGGCAGGTTCGACTGGAACGATGAAGTAATTGGTTTAGAGCATCTCCAACCCAGAGTCACTTTTAAATAAGTCAGTTTCCACATTAGATTGAGAGATTCCAATCAAAAATACGCCTTCAATGGACAGTCACATTAAAAAATCAATCATATGTGGAAGTCATTTATTACTAACATCGCATCAATCATATGTTATTTTACTATTTTCATTTAAGAAATAAAATTTTAAATTATAGTTAATTAATAATTTGGTATTAGCTAAAAATATAATATAATAAAATTTTAATTTTAATTTTAATTTATAATATAAAAAATTAATAATTTTAAAATCTAATATAATTTATAAATAATAGCTATATTAGTTCAATAATTGAAATTTAACATATTTTATATTATATTTATAAAATTACAAGTTGGAAGTTAATTTATAGGGATTCGAACTTTCAATTACTCAAATTTAAATTTAATATTTGATTATTTAAGGTGAATATATATCCAAAATATAGTCTATTAACTTAGAATCATTAATTATTAAATAATTAATAAACTATTAATAATTATTTTACCATTAAAATATATTTCATAAAATATAAGTACCAATGAACACATGTTAATGGATGACCACGATAAAAATTTTATAAATATTAAAGTTTTTTAAATTTATTTATGGACATGTCAAATTTATTTATGGACATGCAAATATAAACATTTTAAATTTTATTTATGGTAAAATCTTGGGAAAGACCGTCTTTCCATAGGCATATGAAAAGACGAGATTGAATTATAATTATAAAAATGTAAAAGGTGTTAGTTGTAACATTAAAAATTTATTATGCAACGTGTAGTATTTATAAGTTTATGACCCGATTGATGCAACACAAAATTTTTATTTTTATTTTTATTTGTAGTTTAAACCTTGATTTTTCTATAACTTGTAGAAAAACTGTCTTTGGATTCTCTCTCTACCCTTTTTCTCTGAACATCGTTTTCCTGTAACAGTTATTTTAACGTCACCGCAACGACTCTTTTCCACAACCGGAAAACCCACCTAAACTTCCAAACTGATTGGGGCTACACAAGCCGCTATGGTGGCACAGCCAAACAAGAGCTTCACGCAAGCTCTTCAGACAAGGAACCAACCAATATCCAACACACTTCCATCCACCCAAATCGAGCCGGTCACAGATTTAAAGGGAGAACCCTCTGTCCTCTTTATGGTGGAACAGATCAACGAGCTCTCTGCTCACTACAAAAATGCACTGATAGGAAATTACCCGAGAGGCCGACCACTGATGGAAAAAATCGAACAAGATTTCAAGACAATAGGTTTTGTCGGAGGTTACCAATTGGGGGTAATTGATTTCAAGAACATACTTATTCGTTTTCAGTCCAAGGAAGATTTCCAGCGTTGTTGGATGAAGGCTATATGGTCATTCAATGGAATCAATATGTGAGTGCTACGGTGGACTCCAGCTTTCAAGCCAAACGCAGAATCTTTGATTGTCCCTGCTTGGATCACAATCAGGAACGTCCCATTATACTACTACAATGTCGCAGCAATCCAAGCTATTGGGAACCAAGTGGGTAGCTTCATCAAAATGGACCTTGCCACAGAGAGGTTGACAAGGCCGTCGACTCTAAAGATATGTGTGGAGGTAGACTTGCAATCTCAACTTCCAGCCTTTATCAGGTTAGGTTCCACTGTCGAAAATGAAGAGTTCAATATCGAGTATGAGAACCTACCCCTATATTGCACACACTGTAGGAAAATAGGGCATGATTTGGCCAACTGT
>JAULKM010052123.1:0-12693 GCA_032355605.1 Rubia tinctorum
GGGGGGGTGTCTAACAACTACGGAGCATGCAAGCAAAGCGAGTAGAAACTATAATTAACTAGTCTTTTGGGTATTTATGTAATATGACCGATTGATGACTTTGATCCTAGTCTTTACTATATGTAAGATATATAAACCTATCTCATATCTACGTCACATAGTGTGGATGAAGGCTGGGAATCCCAATGTCTGTCACACAAAGGATCATCTCCCTTCAAGAGCTAACTCACTGCCTCCATAATTAGGGAATGTGCATCAATTGACCTTTTGGATGTGCTCCTCATTCCCCGTCATCTCACTCCCGATGCTAACGCTCCCTCATTTTAAGGAAGTAAGCCTTGCGTAGGTCGCAACCATTAAATACGAGAGTGAGGACAATACATCCCGGGCACTCCACTATGGACACTAACCCTAGACCTAGAGAGGTAGGGGAATTGGCATCTCATGATGACTCAGGGTTGCCATGAACCTAGTCGCTACAAACCAACCCGAATCGCTACAAACTAAAATGGCTATCTATCGAAATAAGCCAAGGGTTTCCCCTCGTTAGGAATTAGTCGGACGCCCCTAACATGTAATCACTCACACAACTAGCCAATTAGAATTAGAGTCTAACGATCAGGATGGTACTCTCAAGGTGGCATGAATGCACTCATCTCCCCGGTACTCTTGAACCTACAATATCCCTAACCTAACACTCCTAAGATAGAAATTTTTCCTAACACGATATTATACTACGCATGAATTTATGGATGCATCATAAATCATAACATGGCATAAGTCTTACAAGAATATAAACCACAAATCAAGCACACATATTCATAGGACATAAAGATAGGGTAATCTAAGAGTCTCACAAAGTCAACTCTAGTCATGAATACAAATATTACCCCAAGAAATAAAATACTCTAGACACAATGAATCCAAAGCAATCATTGGATTCAATGCCATAAGGCAAAATTTAGAGAAATAAATGAAGATATAAGATATCCTTCTTCTTTCTACCTACCATTAAGAATAATAATAATGACCAAATTTAAACCCCAGTAGACTAAAGCCTGCTTATATATTAGGTGAGATTGAGACTTAGAAAAGCTCCAAAAAAGGAAACCCTAGCAGCAACGTTAGCACGAGCCATATAATAGTGCACAGTCCATGCCGCACGGCCCGCGTATAAGCACATGGGCCGCTGATTGGATGTCCTCCCTGAGCGTTCTGAGTGCGCAACCTAAGCAAAAAATATGCGGGCCGTGAAATGGAGAGTGTGTCCTATCTTTCTAAGCACGTGACCCACATAAAAACACGAGAGTCACGAATTTGAGTGTGTCCATCGGTCTTCAGAGCACAAGGCCCGCGCAAAAGCTCGCGGCCCGCAGACTGAAGTCTTGGTTCTTCATCTTCTGATCGCACGTGCCATCTAAGATTGCATGACTCGTGCCTGGACTTAGTTTTCTCGTCACTTGGCATGTCATGGGTTGTGCAAATCTACATGGGCCGTGCTAGTCTTCATTTCTTCCTGACTTAATTCCTATTCTTTGGCGCATTCATCTACTACCATGTGTTTGTCTTGTGGCCTTCAGTCTACTACCATCATTGCAAATAGCCTTCTACAATCTACTATCATTCTTACGAATGACCTTTTAAAATAGTCTGAATTGCCTACGAGCAATCTACAAATAAAAGCTCACAAAAAAGGATCTAGACGCTCACAGGGACATAAAATCCATTAGATCTAGAGTAGGCTACAAAATAAGAAATTTAGATATGAAAACCACAAACGATCATCTAAACCCCTTGTAATGTAAACCTTCCTAAATATAGAAATCTACCACACAAAAGATGGCAAAACAGATGTTAAATGCCTTAGAAAATACATGCATTTGATGGCTCATCAGTAGACACAAAACAGAAGATAAAATCGTAATTTTCTCATATATACGAGGCAAACAAAAACACACTTACTTAAAATTATTCTCTTGATTCAAACCTAGAACAAGAGGGGTTCTCTATTGTTTTATCCTCGAAGGGAATTCGTGTAACCCAAAACTGTAATAGGGTTAAATTATTTTTTAACGAAAGTGTTAGTAACGTAGCTCATATCGATACAACAAAGTTTTATCACAATCACCCAAGCGTGATTTTAATATTCCATTAGAATACAATATACATTTACGCTAACAATCTTAAAGAGTAATTATGAACGTATTGGATGATGAGTGTGGTTGTGCATGGATGAATTCGATATTGGGTGAGGGATTCTATGATGCAACATGCAACGTATGTCAATTGAAAGGATGCACATGTATGGATTGGATTAAATACAATGCATGGGGTGGTGCTGCATGGCTAACTCCTCCTGTCAACTTTTAGAATAATCTCAGCGAGTTTTTGAGAATTTACTACTTCAACTATATTTTTGGCTGTCAATTTTGAATTTCGTAATTATTTATTATTGTATTATATTTCGTCAAAAAAAGGAAAATCCTTACCGGTATATTACTTTAATTTCTTTGTAATAAAGTTATTCCACATGCAATGAAACAAGAAATTAATTGATTATATATGCAAAATAGTTAGAAACATGTAGTAAATATCATAAGCATTTTGTCAATGTCAGGCGGCTCAACCGAAGCATCATAACGATGATGGAATTTTTCTTTAAATGAAATACATGGTGTGTATTTCTGAAAATGTTGAGGATGAATATTCAATATTCTGAAAATTATTAATTTTATTTATTCACAATATTATTTTCAAAGAAATGAATTGATGAGAATATAATTTTTAAAATTTATTTATCGGCCTATGATTCAGAACACGGTATACTATAATTTTTTTAATACGGATGTGTTAGCTATTGAAAAATGAATAAGAACACAATATTCAATAATTTTGTAATACGGATGGTTGGCTCTTGAAAAATATAAGGAAGCGAGAGTATTCAAGTAAGGTAACCATTTCTTACTCAAGAAGAGGTGAAACATAAATTAGCAGAAAGTTCAACTGCTAGTAAAGAGGCGGAATGGTTACAAAATTTGGTATATGAAATGTTGTTGTAGCCTAAGCCGGCAGGTTTCTAAGGCTTATAGTGAAGTGAATAATGGAAAATTTAGATAATTGGGCGCTAGGCATAGCGTAAATCATGAGTTAATAACTCATGTGTGATTTCAGTTGATTTTGTAAGATCTCAACACTATCTAGTGGAATACCTGACAAAGAGATTAGTTAGGGATTTTGTAAACAAGTCAATGATCGAGATGAGTTTAAAGCCTAATTAAAATTTTGATAATGGGATACCCAATTTCGCTCTAATATGACGTTGGAGTAAAATTCAACGCGGAAGGCCTATTGTTAAAGATTGAAACATATGATTTCATATCCCTATGGTAATATGTTTAGACCAACATGAAAGGTTAAAGTTTTAGCTTCTTAATGGATCCTTTGAAAAAGTACATTTGCAAGTGTATGATTAAAATGATTCACCTATGTGACGTGTGAAGTGTGAAGTGTAGCCGCTTCAATAAGCTCAGACTTGATTTTGTATGCACTCCTGAATGGATAGGGACATATGGCTTGTATAGTGTCGATTTTTAGCTTTTGAGTTGTATTTGAACTTTTGTGTTGATTATCTTCGAGTGTTCAAATAAGTTGAAGAGTTCGGTCTTTAGAGACACCCTGATTCTCGAATATTTGGAATGTGTAATTCACAATAGTGAAAATTCAATCTTTGAGATATTATTTATACAGTTATTTGGTTTGGTTGTTGGATTTTCCAAGTCAAAGATAACACTTAAATGGGAGAGGATTGTTGGTGTTTTATAAATACAAGCTATTTAAGTATAATTGGATTCAAGTAGTTATGAACGCGGGACGTTAAAACAAGTTTGGTGGTGTGGAGTGCACATTGTATAAACTATCTACGAGTTTAAGGTTGATAGCATAAGGATTAATTGTGTTTATGATGATTAACATTACTTATCCTAGAATAAAGAAAGATTGTGTCATTTCAAAATTTGTTCGTAATAATTTTGATAACTACATGGCTTAATGTAGAATGCATTTGTTTCCTATAAATAAATGCATACACAAGCATGGTAAGTAGACACAAAACCGAAGATAAAATCCTATTTTTTCTCATATATACGAGGGAATAAAACACAATTAATCAAAAGTATTCTCTTAATTCAAGCTCAGAACAAGAGGGTTTCTCAATTGTTTTATTCTCAAAGGGAATTCGTGTAACCCAAAGGCTGTAATAGTGTCGAATTACTCTTTAAATTTTTTTTGGTGGTGTGGAGTGCATACTTGTATAAACTATCTACGTGTTTACGGTTGATAGGATAAGGATTAATTGTGTTGATGATGACTAACATGACTTGTCCTAAAATAAAGAAAGGTTGTGTCGTTTCAGAATTTGTTCGTAATAATTCTGATAATTACATAGTTTAGTGTAGAATGCATTTGTTTCTTATAAATACATGCGTACACAAGCATGGTAAGTAGACACAAAACCGAAGATAAATCATAATTTTCTCATATATACGGGGCAAACAAAAAATATACTTGCTCAAAAGTATTCTCTTGATTCAACCCTAAAACAAGAGGGTCTCTCGATTGTTTTATTTTCGAAAAAAATTCATGTAACCCAAAGGATGTAATATGGTCAAATTACTATTTAACAAAAACATAACGTAATTCATATCGATATCCAAGAAATTTCCATTACAATTATCCAAGTGTGATTTTACCGTTTCATTGAAATACAATATTACAGCTTTCATCCAACAAGTTGCCTAGAAACTGGTTACGCTCGGCTCGGTTATGATTCCTCAAGGGTTTGATGTGTTTCCAAGGGTATGCTTCTACCCCCTGTGAGTGTATTTTCTGTCAAACATCCAAACATTAATTTGTGTCGTATTAACAAAAAAAGTTAGCGAGAAAGCTGCTATATCTGAGACATTTCTAGCCAAATTTGATGCTTGGTAGCACTAGCCTCATCTAATATGTCATTATCTCGATCTTATTTCTCACGTCACCTGTAGTATTGCTACCCAACTGTGCAATCTTAGCTACGAAAAGAGTTGTGGTGCAGGGGTCTTTATAGACACACCTCTATGAGATATCTCTGAGGATGAGAGCTGCTCTGGATGCCATAGGTCCCTCTTCATCTTCCTTCGTATGTAATAGAATATTAAATGAATTAAAATCAGTTTAAAAATGAATACCCTTTCTGATTGGTTTTATATATATCTTTTTCTATATCTGATTTTGTCTTGTATACCCTTTGTACTCACTATATATATGAATACACACAGCCACGATCATGTGTGAGTTTTACATTCTATCATTGTATCAGTCAGGTCTCACTAAATTTCCTGTCTTTCAACACTTTCTCTTCTCGATATTACTAAAAAAATAGAATAAAAATTTCCCGTCCCTTTTTCCGATTGGCCGCCGACATCTTCCGCTGTCTTCCGCTCCGTTCCGCCGCGGCCAACCACTGTCGTCGTCCACCGCTCACCGTCGTTCGCCTGTTCTTTTCTCCACCGATCGCTGTCCGACAACGCCGATCCATTGTTTCCTGTCGTCGTCCCCATCATCTTTGTTTCTCGGTGATCTCCTCACTCACCTTCAGCCACCGGTTTTGACCGTAGTCTACTCCGACGTCCCTGCAGCTTTCCCGGTCACCTCTTTCCTCTTCTTTCGCACCGGTTTCTCAGCGATTTCTCCAGCGGTAGGGGCGTGTGATCCACACACACCAATTACTTTGCAGAGCGTGCATCTCCGTGGCTGCCTCTCTCCAAACGCGTGTTCCACACGCGCCTCACCAACCCGCAGCTTCTCAAGTTAGTCAATTTCTCGAGAGTGGAGATCTTCTCGCGAGTTAACTCAATTTCTCGCGAGTTTTTCTCGTGAGATCTTCTCGCGAGTTTTTCTCGTGAGATCTTCTCTCGAGTTACATCCATTTCTCACAGCCTAGTCAGCAGCGTAAAAAAGGTTTCTCTTGTATTATGGCTCTTTTTGATCAACCACAGTGCCAATGGTGTTATGATCTAGGTCATGTTGCTTCTTCTTGTTCTAACCTGACCGACGAATGGTACCAGTTTCCATGTCAGTGGTGTAAGAAATTTGGTCATGTTGCCTCTATCTGTTCTCATTTGGTCTCTCGAGCCTCATCTCCGGCTTCTCCACCACATGCTCCTCCGCATATTCGCTGGATAACTGATTCTGGTGCGACCAACCACATGACTTCTTCTCAGTCCGCTCTTCAACGCGTGCCTCCTTATTCTGGTAACCGTCATGTCTTTGTTGGTAATGGTTCTGCCCTTGACATTACCCATGTTGGTCATTCTCGGGTCTCTGATTCCTTATCTTTGTCTGATGTTTTGGTGGTTTCACAAATTACTAAAAATTTGCTGTCTATTAGAAAATTTACTCGGGATATGAATGTTGTTATTTATTTTGTTGATTATTCCTTCACTATTTCGAACAAGTTTACTAGAGATGTTATTGGCAAAGACCATCTTGATAGTGACTTATATGTTTTGGATTATGATGGTGCGGTTTTATCTGCTTTTGTGACCTCAAGTGCTTCTAAAGCATATTTTGAACTTTGACATAGTATATTGGGTCATGTTCCCTTCAACATCATTTCTTCTTTGAGCAAGTCTGGATGTTTGTCAGTTATGGCCCTCCCGTGAGATGACTAAAGGAAAATGTCTTGCTTTTAAAGATAATTTAAAACGTGCACCACACATACTTGATTTGATTCATTGTGATCTATGTGTACCCTCACATGTTGTTTCTCGAGCTGGCTACTCTTATTATGTCATTTTTTAATGATTTTTCTCGGTTTACTTGGTTATATCCTCTACGACGGAAGTCTGATTTTGTAGAGGCATACATGCATTTGAAGCTTTTGTTGAGAACCAGTTTTCTTCCACCGTTAAAGTATTTCAGAGTGATGGTGGAACCGAGTTTGCGAACCATCGCATGCGAACTCATTTTCCGGCAAAGGGCATTCATCATCAACTTTCTTGTCCTTACACTCTTGAGCAAAATGGTCGCGTGAAGAGGAAACATCGTCATATTACTGAGACAGGTTTGTCGATGCTCTTTCATTCTGGCCTTCATCATTCATTTCGGTATGATACATTTTTTACAGCAGTCTACATCATCAACAGACAGCCTACTCTGATTTTATCTGGTCAGCCTCCACTCTCTGTTATTTTTGGTACTATGCCTGGCTACTCCAATTTTCATCCATTTGGTTGTCGAGTTTTTCCGTATTTGAGGCACAATGCTGCATATAAATTAGCACCTTGGAGTATATCTTGTATATTTTTGGGTTACAGTTCACAATACAAGGGTTATTGATGTCCTGATTCTCTCACGAAGAAGGAGTACATCACTCGCCATGCTTGGTTTGATGAGTTATTTTTCCGGCTACCCGTACTGGTTCAGTTAGAGATTTATCATCACTGGATGTTTCTGCTTTTTGGAGCCTTCATCAGTTCCGTCAGGGGTTTTTTTAGTCATCTTCCACTCCGGATTCACCCATTATTTTGGAAGATTTAAATTTTTAGATTTCCCCAGGAACTCAGTGTTCTTCAGAAAATTGTGTTTGTTTGCCACAAGGTGACAGGAAGCTTGATCGACAGCAGCTGCAACCTCTTCCCTCCTCGCCTAGTCAAGCGTCGGTCGCTAAGCCCGCGCGTGAGCTTCACAGGCTATGTTCCCGGTCGCGCGTCGGCCCCACTTGCCATCTCAACCTCCGTCCGATGCCGCCTTTCGCCCACCAGCCCAACCATCGCATACCGTCCACCGTCTTCACCGGCACCCATTGCCGAGAGTGAATCGGGTTCCATGTCGGTTGTCTCGGTTTCCCCGCCAGCTATCTCGGGTTTCACGCTGATGGCTTCAGGTTCTGAGCCATCCCCAGTTTCAGTGCCCTCTTCCTAGCATCTGATGGCTATGCGCTCCCGCACTGGGTCTTTACGGTTCAAGAATTTTTTGATTATGACATTTCTGGTTTATTGAGTGTTTTGTTTGCAAAGACTGAGCCTCGTAGTCATCGTTCTACGGTCAAGGATCCAGACTGGGTTGCTGCTATGGATTCAGAGATGGCTATTTTCATGCTCAACAGATATGGGAGCTAGTTCCCTGACCTCCTCATATCAATGTTTTTGGCTCTAAATGAGTGTATCGTTTAAAGTGCAAGTCTGATGGCTCACTCGATCGGCACAAGGTCTGGTTAGTTGCTCCAGGTTTTTCACAATAACCTTGTTTTGATTATGATCATAGATTCAGTCCGGTGGTGAAAACATTTACTGTTCATACTGTTTTGTCTCTTGCTGTCACTCGTAATTGGCTGTTACGATAGCTTGATGTGAAGAATGCATTTTTAAATAGTGTTCTTGACTCCCCGGTTTACATGGAGCAGTCCGCTGGTTACAAAGATCCTATGCGCCCTGATTATGTTTGTTGTTTGCGCAAGGCCATTTATGGTTTGAAACAACGTGCTTGGTTTCAAAGATTTAGTTCCTTTTTGGTTGGCCTGAGCTTTGTATGAAGTTATGCAGATACCTCCTTATTTGTATTTTCCCAAGGTACCTCTCTAATTTATTTGCTGGTTTATGTTGATGACATTATTCTAACCGGGAATGATGGTCACCTAATCAAGAATTTTATTGTTTGCGTTCATCAAGAGTTTAAGATCACCAATCTTGGCACCTTACAGTATTTCTTGGGTTTGGAGGTTATTCAAAATTCCGATGGCTTTTTCCTTGGCCAATCCAGATATGCCAAGGAAATTTTGTTGCACACCGGACTGCAAAACTAGGCACCAGTTGCTATCCCTTTTGTAAATTTTTCGCAGCTTTACAGTACTTCCGGTAAGCCATTCGGAAATCCCACTCTTTACCGCTCTTTGGTTGGTTCACTACAATATTTGTCCATTACGCATCCCGACAATTCTTATGTTATGAACATGGTCAGTCAGTATATGCAGTCTCCTACTGATGACCATTACCAAGCTATCACTCGAATTCTGCGTTATGTCTGTGGAACAATGCACTGTGGACTTTAGTTTCGCAAGAATTCTTCCGCTTTTCCAGTTTTGGGTTATTCTAATGCTGATTGGGCTCGTTGTATTGAGACTCGTAGGTCTACTTATGGTTATGCCATTTTTTCTTGGTGGAAACCTGGTTTCATGGAGTGCTAAGAAGTAACCTACGGTCTCTCGTTCTAGTTCAAAATTAGAATACCGGGTTATGGCAAATACTGCTGCGGAACTAGCTTAGCTGATGAATTTACTGCGGGATTTGCGCATCACTATACATGCCCCACCTGTTTTGCAGTGTGATAATAATAGTGCTCTCTTTCTTGCTCAGAATCCGATTTCACATAAGAGAACCAAGCACATTGATTGTCATTTTGTGCGTGAGATGGTGTCTGCTGGCAAGCTCAAGGTTTCTTATATTTCTACATATTAACAGCTTGCTGACATCTTTACAAAGGATTTACCTCGTCCTCAGTTTGAGTTCTTACGTTCCAAGCTTTGCGTCGCGACAAGTCTCACGCTTCGCTTGAGGGAGGGGTAATAGAATATTAAATGAATTAGAATTAGGTTAAGAAAAGAATGTCCTTTCTGATTGGTTTTTTATATATCATTTTCCATATCTGATTGTGTCTTATATACCCTTTGTACTCACTATATATATATATATATGAATACACACAGGCACAATTATTTGTTGGTTTTACATTCTATCACTTGGTCTATTGCAACTACTTTGAATATCTAATCAGGCTTGGAGGAAAATTTCCATTGATTTTATTTACATATTACCAAATTCTAATGGTTTTGATACTATTTTGGTCGTAGTTGATATATTGACAAAATTTAGCCATTTAATGGCTTGATCTCATTCTTTCACTGCTCGAACTATGGCTAAGTTGTTCTTTGAAAATATCAGCAAAGTTCATGGAATGCTAGAGACCATTACATCAGACAAGGATAAACTATTCTGGTCTGAATTATTCAGAAAGATGGGAGTGAGGCTGCTACTAAGCACATCATACCATCCAGAAACTGATGGTCAAACTGAGCGAGTGAATCAAATTTTAGAGTCTTATCTAAGGTGTTTTGCAGTGACAAACCTTCTACATGGCATGATTGGTTGAGTTCTACTGAATGGTGGTACAATACCGCTATTCAGTAGCTATCACCACTCATCAGACAAGTATCAAGATGACTCTGTTTGAGTCTTTAAATGGGGTGAAACCTCTTCAATTACACTTGGGAACATTATCTAATTCTATTATACCTGTAGCAGATGACATGTTGCAGAAGAGACATTTAGTGGACCAGTTACTGTATCTAAATTTCCAAAAATCTCAGGAAACGATGAAATTTGTAGCTCATCAGAAAAGATGTGACAGTAAGTTAGGGCCTGGAGATTGGGTATATCTTATGCTTCAAATGCATAAGCAGCATTCTGTTCAAAATATGAGTAATGTAAAGTTGTCAGCAATATATTTGTGTCCCTATAAGGTGAAGAGCATAAACTCAAATTGCCTACTTCTAGTAAGGTTCATCCCGTGTTCCATGCTTCTTTACTTAAGAAACATAATGGAACAGTTCCAGAAGTGAAAACTGAGGCTCCTTTAATTGAAGAAGAAGAGTTTCAACCGTTGATTCCTAAACAGGTTTTACAATGAAGAGTGATTGAAATAGAAGGGAAACAAGTGGTACAATGGATTGTTGAATGGGATGGGTTACAAACTGAAGAAGCTTCATGGGAAAATGTAGAATCAGTTCAACATCAGTTTCCCACATTCCAAGCTTCAGGAAAAGCTGCATGTTGCAGAGAGGGATTGTTATGATCCATTGACTATTTTACTATTAAGGATAATACGGGAAACTGTTTTAACAAATAAAATCAAAAGTCTTTGAATGGAGTTGTCAGTTAGCTAAGCTAACTGAATCTATTTCGATGGGCAAAAGATTTTGTTGGTTTATAAGGGTGAAACGAAGAAGAGAAAGATATTTGGGGAATGATTTCTTATGATATATTCACATAAAGACGAGGAATTTATACCCAATATATATATATATACAAGACGTAACTAAGAAAAATGATACAAACTCTATTATTCCCTCTAAAGTTAGAGTATTAAGGTCGAGAATGCCAAACTTGGAAGCCATATGAAGAAATGCCGAACGACTAAGTGCCTTGGTGAACTCTCTACAGGATGGTCTGTTGCCGAAATATGATGTGTGGAGATGATGCGAGAGGAAACTAAGTTACGAACGAGATGACAGTCGATCTTGATATGCTTAGTCCTTTCCTGGAACACCGGGTTTGCCGCAATGTGTAGAGCAGCCTGGCTATCACAATATAGGGAAATCAGAGTGCAATTCACAATGCCAAGAGAACGAAGAAGAATCCAGAGAACTTCACAACACACATTTTCCATTGCGCGATATTCAACCTCAACCGATGAACGAGAAAATGTTTGTTGCTTCTTAGTTTTCTAGGAGATAGGAGAGATGGCCAACTCGATAAAGTAACCAGTTACGAAGCTATGTGTGATCGGACAAGTGGACCAATATGAATCACAGTATGCTGTCAAAGATAAGCTGCTATCATGCATAAGAAACACACCTTGACCCGAACTGCCTTGGATGTAGTAGAGAACACGTAAAGCAGTTGTTCAGTGATCCACCTTGGGTTGTAGCATGAACTGGGAGAGTGTGAATGGCGAAACTAAGCTCATGCCTAGTAAATGTGAGATACATCAGTTTTCCAATGATTCGACAATACTATTGAGGATGAGAGTATTCTGGATTGTCTGCCTTAGAGAGGTTGTGCGTCGGATCTATAGGAGAAGCCACGGGTTTGGAAGAAAAAAGTCCAGCCTCTGTGGTGACCTCTAAAGCATACTTCCGCTGTGAGACGAATATGACAAAGGGATTATGCGCGATTTCAAGCCCTAAGAAATATTTAAGAATACCAAGATCTTTCATGTGAAAGTACGAGCATAGATAATGCTTGAAATCTGAGATAGCCGAAGCACTGTCACCTGCGATAATGATATAGTCGGCGTACACCAAAATATAAAAGGAATGGCAAGAATGTTGAGACTAAATAGTGAGTAGTTTGTATAGCTCTGTCGAAAACCATAGTGATGAAGGGCCTAAGCGATTTTAGAGAACCAGTTATGCGGAGCCTACCGGTGACCATTGAGAGACATGTGAAGGCGGCATACTTGGCCAGGCGAAGCCTTAGTATATCCCGGAAGAGGCGACATGAATACCAGTTCATCTAAATCACCATGAAGAAAGGTGTTTTGTGTTCGGTGTTTTGTGTTCGGTGTGTTCAACTCAAGTCCCACATTGGAAGTTGAGAGAGTGTTAGTTCTCTATATAAGTTTGAGTCCCACCACACTAGTATGAGGCATTTTAGGGTTGGACCCAATAAAACAGTGCGAGCTTGGCCCAAAGCGGACAATATCATAAGGATAGTTGTGGTGGGCTTGGTAGTCCCAACAAGTGGTATCAGAGTCATGGTTGGTTATGCTCGGGACGGGGCTGCATGTGTGCCCAATGTGAAGGCCCTCAGTTGTGCCCTTGGCGGTGGCAAGAGTGCCCTTGTGTCGAAAGTCTGTCTGACCAAGGTGGTTGTCAGG
>JAULKM010052134.1:0-12693 GCA_032355605.1 Rubia tinctorum
TCATAATGTCTCACATATATATATATATATATATATTTTAGTAGACAAGCAATAAAGTCTCTTAGTATCATGTGAAATACAATTAAAGTCTTTTATTATAACGAATCTATTAAGGTATCGCAAAATAGTATTTATACTTATATACAAATACAATTTTAAGTTCAAAATTAAGAAATTTTGACTAAATAAATAGTTATTTTGTAGCTTGAAATGAGACAGAGAGTATCATTTCAGTGATTATACGAGCTCGAAACTTCTTTGTCCAATACTATATGTTTATTATATCTATCCAATTATAATAATTTTATAAGATACTTTAATAACCAATTTGTAACCTAAATACGTCATAATCAAGCATATTTTAACTAAGAAAATTATTCACTTAACAATGTGGCAAAGTATAGGGAAAGACCGTCTTTCCACGGACATATGAAAATACGGGGTTGAATTGGAATTATAGAAAGGTTAAAGGTTTTAGTTGCAATATTAAAATTTTATTATGCAATATTTAGGAGTGATATGTTTGTGACCCGATTAATACAACCCGAAAATTTTATTTTGATTTCTTCAGATTTACTGTTTAAACCTTGTGGAAAGACCGTTTTTCAAGAGACGAACTCTAACAATGTAGATGTCAGGTCAAAGTCAAATTCATAAATATTTATTCATACATAATCCAGCCAGTAATCACTGACTGTCAATTAAACGCGTTATCCGATTCCTCAATCGGATGCGCCACCTATGCCGGCGGCCAATCTTAAACAATTCCTCTAATCCAAATATGAACATATAAAAGTACAGCCGCCCAAAGGTTGTGTGAGCAACACTTCCGATTTATTGACAACTAAGAATCAAAGTAAATTATCAGTTACACAAATATTCAACTTTCAGCAACCAATAAAACGACACCTTCGAAAATTAAGTACCAATAAAATGTCAATACGCAGCATCGTCTTAAATGGGATATTCTCTGGTGACATCTCAAATTCTCAATTCAAATCGCATTTACGACGCATTCAAATTATCAAATCAACACTCAAAATATAAGGTCAGTCGACCTTGGTATTCCCCTTGTTCTATGTTAAATTGGATTGACGTTATTATATATTAAGCTTTCACCGCATATTTAAAAAGATATATAAGCAACAATGTTATCGCATGATTCGTTGTTATTATGCGTAGTTAAATATATTAACGGTCAAATATGTTTCTTGATAAATCGTGAAAAATATTCTATGCAATTTTACCAGAAGTGGAGTAAGTTTATAAAATCATGGGTCACCTCTACATTATGAGTGAACATGTTGAGAGTTTCACACTGGTGGTTCACAAAGTAATTACTTAGTACAAAAGATCATGGGTCATCTCTACATAATATCAATCAATTTTATGATAGAAGTTCATGATTTTAACACTTTTAAACGTGATAGTGCAAAATTTTGAAAAATCTAGACCTAAAGACCAAAAAACATGTGATCCGAACTTATGAAACTTTGATCATAACATACTCCTATACTGTAAGACAAATGGTCAGAACTTTCAAATTTTCATCTCCTTCGATAGCTTATAGCTAAATTATTTAATTTTTATCTACAACATACGTACTAGCATTGATGTTTTCAAATGTATTGGACTTTGGGGAATGGAAAAAAAACCTCTGCAACAAATAGTTGTACGAGTTGGGTCTTCTAGGAAGAAATTATTAAAAGACAGAGTCACAAACAAAGTGACAGTAAAGACAGGAGGGAAAAGGTCCAAGGGAAAACCACATGACAGCGTTGACTGGTAAACGAGGTTTTACCACTTTTGTAAAGGAATACAAGGGAGTGGTTGCAAGTAATAAGGATACTTATTGGCTTTTTTTTCGCTTCAAATTAATGGCATCAACACAACTTCATTTCCCCGTACCGAATGATCTCACATCACATTTTACATGATTGTAGCACTCCTGCACACTTTTTATCACTTTCTCGAGTCATATTTGACAATTGACAATTTTATTTATATATATTAGCGACATATAAAAGTTTAATATCTTAGAAGCATGTGCTACAAGTGATCTAATAATGTTTTTGATAATAATATTGTTAATTGTATACATTAAATGTGTCTTGATAAATTATTAAAAGAAAAATAACAATAACATCTAAAGTGGCGAAAATGATTTGTAATCTTATTTCACGATTTTGGTTGAAATATCCATTCCTATAAAATTATATACTCCTCATCTATACGTAAGGTAAGGTTTCAGTTGTTTTAACGAGAGATTTCTATTTCTCAATATGACTTGAATTTGTTATTCTAACATAACCGGATCATTTTAGTTCTCCTCTTTTTCTCTGCCACGTCAACACCAATAAATGTTTGTGCAAAAATGTTATAAGAATCTTATCTTACGCTGAGATAGAGAGAATATGTGGCTTAAAAAGGTTTGCATATAAATTAAGATTATATGATCCAGTTCTTGATCTAGTTCTACCGATTCCAAACCTGCCTTAAAAACAGAGTGATCAATGATCCTACATTAAAAACAGTCTAATCATGATTCTGATTTTATAAACATTGCTAGTGATTACTTCACAGAAACTTATATGTGTGTGTTTTCCCTGAACAAACTATGTTCAACTTGTACCACACCGTTACCCACTTTTAGGTTGCTTTCCTTGAAGTTCGTGAACACATTTTACCTTTTATAAGGGCTATCGTTATTGCCAGAGAGATGGGGTTGCTACAGAATTTCATAATCTCAAAACACCATAAAATAGATATTTTTTGCTTAGTGCTGTCAACCGAATATATTGAAATCATTTTGACTAACTTAAATTTAAATTATTTAAAAATAACATTACTAATATTATAATGTGTTACTGATTTTAACTCTTTACTATATATAATAAATCTAACTGGTTAAAATATTCAACTTCTAAAAATATATTTAAAACCATAAATATCTCATAATATATATAGTATATATCACTAAAGAAAATTCAAATAAACACATAATCTGAAATAGAGTACTTTTAACAGAAATATGTATACATATTATTTATTTAATATATATATATATATATATGACAAAGTCTTGTTTTAAACTGGCTAACCGTTAATGAGGACATTTTATAATTAGTGAAACTGATTAGGTCATTTGACATTTACTTTTATTTATTGAAATGAGACACGTATAATTATGATAAAATTTTAAAATAAATCTCAAATAATTACTTTTTAAAAAATTTGAATGAAATATTATAAAAATAATCAATTTTTATTATATTCAATATTTAACTATTTCAAACTAATTTAATTGCTTCACTTCATAACTTGTATATTTTTCCTTACTTAGATCACTAAATTTTAAAATTCTAAATAAACTTTGTTTTCAATTTAAATGTAAGACTCAAAATGTACATCCAGATATTTTAATTAATAATATCACGCAACGCATAATGGTTCTCTTTTAGTATAATGAAATACGCAATGAAGATAATAAATGAGTAGTATTTTAGTTGCATATAGCAGCTTTCTAAAAAGATTCAGTTGTTTTTAGAGCACATGCTCTGAGGTTAAAAGGAAAAAAAAAAGAATCGAATTACAAAATTCAATTCTGAGTTTGACCATTTTGCATGATATGTTGGCCTTAATCTCATTGATATCTAAAGGTCAATTACGTAAATGACGTTTCCCATGACTCGAAACAAAACCAATGAGCTCGGAACAAGAATGATGCGACACAGAGTCATAGAGACATAAATTCCCAGATAACTTATATGGTCAAAAATACCAATCGCGAAAACTATTCATCTAATACTTCAGATAGCTCTACTCCATTAAATAATCAACGGTCATTTATCATACCTCCTTCAATTCCACCTAATAATTTAAATACCACAGGCTACGTATAAATGCTTTTTAAAAATACAGCATGTACATAATAATGTAGTAATCTCCCTGCCAAGATCGTACCATAAGCTTAAATTCCACCAAACCCCCTAAATTCGACCAATTTTCATACCGAAAAAACTCTAATTTCTGATTTATGGTTGATCTGCCAATCCGACTGCATTGATTAAAAAAAATTCCATGTATACTGGTATATGTTTTCTTAATATGGAAACTAATATTATAGGAATAATTTATATTTTCCATGTAATTTTACCCCACTGGCAATACCTGCCATTTACATCTTTTTCCTTCTGCAGTACTTTCACATGGACCATTTCCTATCGGTATTATGGACTGGCAACAATGGCAGTGATTGAACCATCCATAAATCTTCTCTCTCTCTTTTTTTAAAAAAAAAAATATTTTTAATTATTAATTAAAGTGACTAGTTACTTACCCATATGGTGGATAAACATAAGCAGGTGGTGGTGGGGGAGGTAATGGTGTTGGTGTCTGAACTCCACTATACGATGATGAAGCTCCTCCATGATACGGACTACTACTTCCCCTACCTTGCGTCCTTCCTATTTTTTTCCAAAAAAAAAAAAACAATTACATTAAACAGCAGCTCTCCGTCGACCGAAAGTCCAGTCATCAGGCCACGCGATCACGTTTAGTACTAAACGAACCTCTTTGGGGAGAAGGTCTAGGCCGCCCTAGGGAAGCAATGTTACAATTGGCTCTTCTTCCATCGATCATGGGATTCGCCTCCACACAAGCCCTTCGCGCCGATTCGGGATCGCGGAAAGTAACCTGCGGATCAAAAGATGATTTCGCTCGTCCGCAGTGATGGGTAGTTCGCAGATAGAGAGTAAACGAACTGAGATTGTACTTACGAAGCCATATCCTTTGGATTTTCCGGTGGTCTTATCGGCGATGATAACCGCCTCCAGAATGTCTCCGAACTGCTCGAAATACCTCCTCATCACATCCGTGGGCGTCTCCCAAGCCAGCCCCCCCACGAACACCTTCGTGTGCGTCGTGTCACCGAACGGCGATCGGTAATGCTGGTAGTTAGCCATGCCGGCATTTAGTTAACACGACGTCGTTCCACCGAACCTCAAAACCAGGACGATGATCATGTAATTAATACCCCATGCAACTTCTTCTTGTGTTTTTTGTCACAATCAGAAGAGGTGGTGTATTGATGCTTCTTGTTTGATGTAAATACTGATGTTATATGGTGACTGAAATGTTGTTAAAATAAAAGGAGGGAGGATTGAGGGCTCAACATATAGGGGGGTTGATGAATTGATGATGGTGGAAGAGAGAGAGAGAGAGACTGTGTGTGTCTGCGTGAGAGAGAAAGGGAAAAGTGGAGAGGTTCCGACAAGTGCAAACTCTTATTTGCTGTCATACGAAAGAATTGTAGAATGGAGGGGTTGGTTAATAGGTTAATAGCCTCCCCTCCCATATTTAAAATACCTTCTATTTCTCCCTCACGGTCTTCTATTTTTACGAAGTTAGAGACTCGGATACTTATGACTACTTCTACAATTTATTTTTTGTTTTTTGTTTTGAGTATGGAAAACATATATTTTACCATCCCAATTATGCTGTTTTTTCTTGGTTCGATTTCTTAACACTACTCAATTTTTTTTTCTTCAAAATATTGATTGTGTAAAGAGAGAATAGTCTAAACCCTCTTTTAGATTATATCCAATGCAAGAATCAAATTAATAAAAATCACTAGTCATGTCACCATAATAGACACTCAAGGTAAAAACACATTTCCAATGCAAGGGTCTCGTGCAACTTTTAGCCTGACATGACTAAAATTTGAATATTTTGAAAATCAGTGAGCCTTCTCGGATTGAATCCTCCTATTTTTAGAAGCAAAAAACTTTCAAATCCAAACTGCTTGTCCTCACCTTCCAAAGAGAGTGCAAATATCACCAACGGGTAAGATGCTGCAGGATTCCCTAAATGTGCTGCTTGTTCAAGCAATGAACATCGTTGGTTGGATCCCGCTCTCCAGCATAATCCATTTGAAAATGGATAATGATAGAATAATATTATATAAGTTAAGAAAAATGTATTCATGCTTTAAATATGACACATGCAAATTCACCACACCCTTCTGGTACAATGCTTCCGGATTTTCACACCGAATGCATGATTCACAAAGTTTGGAAATGGATGGTTCACATCATTGCCACTGAACAATCACAAAAAATTTCAAGGAAACTTGTCTAAACATTACATCTTCGGTCGAAAGATTGTTAAGCCTACGACAACTAAATTATACGAAAACAATATATATAAGTGAACCATAATCGAACCAATTTTTGGAGCAAGAACGAGAAACAAATGCTGGGGTTTACACAAACTAAAAAATATCATAGTTTTGCACTTTATAGGTCCATCAATGAACCTGCCCCAACTCGTCCCAATATAGCAATAATGATTTCATCCGGTAGAGATTCAAATAGTTTCTCCATGCTTTATTTTCTTGGTGAAATTTTTTGGATGAGGGTGAACAAAGTGGGTACATAGATAATTTTTTTGTGGAGTTGGGTTAAAAATGACGATTGTAAATGAATGGTAATGATGATTCAAATGGCGTTGTTTCATATAATGCCTAGGAAAATTAAACATACCCCTTGAAAACCATACTCACGGGTTGTACCACGCATGATATAAATTTGCAAGGAACCCGTTTTTTAAAAATTTCTATACAATTTTTCCAACTTCCAATTTTGCAAATCAAATCTGACTTTGTATCTGAAATCATTAATATCTAATCAAGACAGGGATTTTTATTAACCCCATGTTTCTTTAAGTTGGACGACGATTTATGAATAACCACCGTACATAATATACCAATAGGCGACAGTTAAAGGTAGAAATCCATTTAAAATAAAATATATATAATCTAGAATATAGGAAGTAAAGACATAAATTTTTAAAAATCATATATTTTTTCATCAATTTCTCAAAAATATGAACTGTTTAAATTCTCAAATTGATTAATTTAACTTCGTACTTATTTCTTGTTCGTCTACATATATGTCATTTTTTATATATAATATTGATTAAATATATTTATGATCCAACACTGGAAGTAGATTGAGAGGGTGAAATAAAGGTATTGGTAGTGAGGAAAAAACAAGAGATTGATTAAAATCTTAAAAATGTGAGTTTTCACTCATATATTGATTTGTTGTGGTAGTTCTTAATATGAACCACAGTCCAAATTGAGTTTAGATGATTGTTGGGATATGAAATTATAATTTTACCAATTATATATATTAATTCATTTACTTAGTTCTAACTAAACCAAGTACGTTAAAATATAAAAGTTAACATACAAGAGTTGGTTACATAATTCAGAGAAATCACATACATTTGCGAGATATGGCTCAATTCAAAAGAAATCCACTAATCACAAATATACAGTACAAAATACAAAATACACCATACAATTATACTTATCTTATCAAATTATAACTTGAATTTAGCAAGCCCCCCTTTCTACCGATCCGTCTTAATTAGACTCCCTCTGACCTCGAAATTCGTGAACAATGGATCTCCTACTTATGGGAAATTAAGGTATACGATATTGTATATGATAAAAAATTAAGATCATGTTGGAACACAGACGAATAGCTCTGAAGTACTTTGGAAATACATGAAAAACTAGATGCAAATTTTCTTAGTAAAATTTGTAATACTACCATAGAGACACCCCTCTAGCACCAGTTTTTTTGGCACTGGTTTTTCAAAATCGGTACCCCAAATAAATTAGCACCAGTTTTTTAAATTAATGGAAATTTTTTGAAAATTGGCATTAATTTTTAAAAAAACTAGTGCTATTTTAACACCGATTTTTAAAAAATCAGTGTTAATTTTAAAAAACCGGTGGTAAATTAACCCCGTTTTTTGTTAATTAAAAAAACCGGTGCAAATTTAACACCGGTTTTATGTTAATTAAAAAATCGGTGCTAAAAAATTTAAAATTCAATCTTCCCACCAATTTTTTAAAAAAATTCGTCAATTTTTTAAAAAAAGTTTGGCCAAAATTTTTATTTTTTTAAAAACCGTTGTTAATCTAAAAAACTGGTGCTAATTTAACACCGGTTTTCAAAAATTGGTCTTAATAAAAAATTCAAAAAATCTAGCCAAAATTTTTAAAAATTCAACAAATTTTTTTTTAAAAAATGCTGAAAATTTCATGTGATGGGCGCAGATGTGAGTAGCAGTTCTAATCTAAATATTTTTAAAAATTCAATTTTCCCGCCAAAAATATCAAAAAAATCTCCAAAATTTTATTTTTTGTCAAAAATTTCATGCGATGGGCGCAACCGTTCTAAGTTAAATATTTTAAAATTTCAATACTCCAGCCAAAATTTCAAAAACAAATTGCCAAAAACTTTTAAATTTTTAGCCAAAAATATTTTGTGATTCACGCAAATACATGCCACCGCTCTAAACTAAATTATTTTTTCTTGACTTTCAAAATTGTTCACTTCTTTTGTTGACTTTAACTATAATAAGATTGAATTAAATTAATCAACGATCAACATTTATTTATATAATATAAATAAGAACATAAATATATCAGTAACAAAAATCATGTATTTTTGAGCAGTGGATAATGGGGAAACATAATTACGGGCCACAGTGTAATTTTTCATAATTGTGTACAAAGTAATCAATGTTGACTTTCGAGATCCTTCCATTCCCTATACATGCCCAAATAGCGAAATCGCAATCGTATATTATCCAATTGAATTTTGGTATCGCCAATTTCGTGATTCGACAACTCCAAATTTCTTGGGGAATCTAAGTGCAAAAAGTAAAAAACTTTACTCGTAACTCCAAATTAAAATCCGCTCAAACGTGGTGCTTCCTTATACACCCCCATTTTATTTTCTAAATCCGTAATCCTTTCCAATTTCTCTTCCTTACTTCTACGTAATCAACTCTAAGTTACTTTAGAACATCTACTAGCACTTTCCCACAATTCACCAAAAATATATATTATTTAATGCTTTTATATTTAGGTAAGAAAAAATCATGTATTTGGAACAATGATTAATGGGGAAACACAATTTTGGGCCACAGTGCAAATTTTCAAAATTGTGTACAAGTAATCAATGTTGACTTTCGAGGCCCGTCCATTCACCCATATATGCCCAAATCGTAAAGTCGCAATCGTATATTATTCAATTGAATTTTGGTTTTGCCAATTTCATGATTCGACAATTCCAAATTTCTTGGAGGGATATAAGTACAAAAAGTTAAAACTTTACTCGTAACTCCAAATTGAAATCAGGTGAAACGTGGTGCTTCCCTATACAACCCCATTTTATTTTTCAAATCTGTAACGGAATATTTATCATCGATCAGGCACAAGAACATATTCGTAATCCTTTCCGATTTTTCTTTCTTACTTCTAAGTAATCAACTTTAACTTACTCTAAAACATCTACTAGCGTTTTCCCACAATTCACCAAAAAAATATTATTTAATATTTTTATATTTAGGTATGAATAACAAAATCATGTATTTTGGAGCAATGGATAATGAGGAAACACAATTTTGAGCCACAGTGTAATTTTCCAAAATTGTGTACAAGTGATCAATGTTAACTTTCGAGGCCCTTCCATTCACTCATACATACCCAAATCGCAAATTCGCAATCGTATATTTTTCAATTGAATTTTAGTGTCGCCAATTTTGTGATTCGACAATTTCAAATTTCCTGGAGGGACCTAAGTGCTAAAAGTAAAAACTTTACTCGTAACTCCAAAATAAAATTCGCTCGAACGTGGTGCTTCCCTGTACACCCTCGTATTTTTCAACAAAATAAGGGAACATTTTTTAACAATGCGGCGCAATAACGTATACGTAATCCTTTTCGATTACCCTTTCTTACTTCAAAGTAATCAACTCTAACTTACTGTAGAACATGTACTAGCACTATTCAACATTTTACCCAAAAAATAATTTATTTTTTATTTCTATATTTATGCAAGAATAAAAAAATCGTGTATTTTGATGAGAAGGATAATGTCATAATGAAAATTTAAGGCCATGGCGCAATTTTCCACAAGTTATGGAAAGACCAAGGTTTAAACTGCAAAATAGAAAAAATTAAGATAATTTTTTTTATGGTCAAGCCTTACTTGACTTTAAATATATAAAGATTAATTACTGGTTGACTTTCTCTCTAGTACAAGGGTCGACCCTTATTTGACTTTCTATATATAAACCCTAATAACTAAATTTACTTTAACTAGTTAAAAATCAAACCTTATTTCATTTTGTATATAAACATTGATAACTAGGTTGACTTTCACTAATTAACGGTCACCCCTTATTTGACTTTTTATATATAAACACTAATAACTAGGCTGACTTTCACTATTAATCAACGGTCAGGCCTTACTTGACTTTCTATGTATAAACACTAATAACTAAGTTGACTTTAGCTAATCAACGGTCAACAATTACTTGAATTTTAATGTATAAACACTAATAACTAAGTTGACTTTAACTAATCAACGGTAAAACCTTATTTTAAATTATCTATGTAAATATATAAATTTCTTAATCCAATGTATATATCAATTTTCTTAATTTTTTACTCAGATTTATATTAATTGTTTTCTACTTTTATGGATCTTATTTAATTAACCTTTTATTATTTTTTAATACTCTACATTTTTATTTTTGACAATACTTGGTTTTTTTAAAAAAATATTACTGACAAACAATTTTACTTTATTTGATTAACATTTATACCTATACATAATTAAGTTATCTCTATCTAATTAATTTTTAATTAACTTTTTATATGTTTATTATTAGTAAACTGTGACCCAAAAAACTGACCCAATACGGAAAACCCTAACCAAGCATTTAAAATGAAAAATGATGAACAACTTATTCTCTTTTACTCTCTTCATTTGGCCCTTGGTCTTCAAGATTTCCATCGCCTCCCCTCGGCCGATCAAATTCAAAGCCCTTTCCCCTCCAAATCCCCAAGACCCGATTCTTAGTCAACAAGGTGGACAACAGCCATGAACATAGCGCGGGGGAAGGGGGCCAGCAGCAACGACGGCAGCGCCGACGAATATAAGGAAGGGGTGATAACCGTTTCCTTGTCAGATGTGGTTGCCGATTGCGTACGGCGGTGGTTCAACGACACCCTCAAAGAGGCCAAAGCCAGCGATGTCATTATGCAGATTCTGGTCTCTTAGATGTACTACAATGGCTACAACATCGCCAAGGACCCAGGAAAGGTTGTTTGATGATGTCTTGATTTCTTGTTTAAGGCTGTTATTTGTTTGTTTTGAATTAGTTTGATTGTTGTTAATGACATATTTTGCACTAGTGGAATAAAGAACCCAAGATGCCTGCTAATCCTCTCTGCTCACTAAGGAATATAATGTGCTAATTGTGGCCACCCTTTTATGTACTAAACCTCTACGGGTTCAAGTTCAATTTAGTGAGGGGTTTTATATCTAATTCCTCTATTTTCATGCTTTTATTTTGTAATTAAAGCTATGAGTGAATTCAATTATTTTACAGCGTGAGATTACCAAGCACGATATTTTTGTGTTGCATCTCTATATCAAATCCATACCTTTGTTTTGCATAAGGTTTAAAGCATTATCATAACCCTATTTTTTATTATCCCGTGAAGAAGAGCCCATGGGTTTTCCATTTTCAACGAACAGATGTACTTGACATGGATGCAGGGAAAGTTCGACTATTTTCTAAACCACCCGTCGACGCTCTACATAAGACATTGCTTTGAAGAATTTTTGTAAGGGAGCTTGAGGTCTCAATATAAATTAAGCAGCTTGCTAAAAGAGGTGCAAACATAAAAGACGGAGACTACTACCGCTGCGGAGGAAAAGGACGAGGCGGAGGAGGACGGAGACTCGTCGCCCTTGGCCATGGTTTTGTCCGAGAAGGAGGCCACTGCTGATGATCCCATAGACGTCGACAATGTGAATCCCACAACTGTGTTATGCATGCGGCTTAAGCAGCTGAGGTCCAATTTGCTTCACAAAATGAGCGTGCCAGAGCTCTGCCGCAATTTCAGTTGATCACGTTGTTTAATTGAGCTTGAGATATTTGATTGTGATTTCGAATGCTTCTATTTTTTAGTGATAGAAGTATGCTAGTTTCTTAGGACATGTAGTTTACTGATTGGAGCTGAAGTATAGCAGTAGCGGTGGGGATTGGATTAGATGTTGTGGAGGTTATTACTGTAAAGTTTAGTGTGAAAGAGAAATAACTTGTTTTTCCATCTAGTTGAAGTAATTAAGTGACTTACATAATTGATGTTGAGGTTATTGAGCTCAGTTATAATGATTGATCATTGAGTGAAGTGTTACTTAAATGACTTGCATAATTGATTTTGAGGTTAGTGAGCTCATTTATAACAATTGATCATTGTGTAGTGTTCTCACGTTTGTGTATTCCTCTATGTTTCAAGCAGTTCACCCGATCTTTTCAATAATGAGGAGCTTTATATGAATGGGCATGACCATTGCCTAGAACACATAAGTGATGACAAAAGGTGCAAAAACTTGGTTCCAAGTTTCTTGAATGTAAAGGAAATAATGAGGAGAAATACTCAATATTTTGCCATTTTGATGCAGTCTAGTACATTTTTTAACTAGCGACGCGAGATCCAAGGCTTGGAGGGGTGATCTTAAGGATCAAAACATGACACATTTTCCATATGGTATGATAGGGTACATCTGAGCATTTCTAAGGACAATAGATGTG
>JAULKM010052153.1:0-12692 GCA_032355605.1 Rubia tinctorum
AATTGAAGGTGTTAAGGTGAGAAAATGTATGTCATGTGTGCTAGAGTTATAGCGGTACAATTATAGGGTTGATTTCCAATCTTCACCGATGTTTTATAATTGTGAATCAATTTGCTAGCAGGATCAATGATTGTCTAAATTTAATTTTAATTTAAGATTTTTTTGTGTGTTGTAGTAATGCCCTATAGAACTCATACGTTGATGAACACTAAGATAAATGTTGACGAGGTGACTATAAAACAAGTGAGGTGCCATCAGTAGTTAATTTGGTATATATTTTATTTATAACAATAGTAATCATGTACGCGTGTGTGTGTACGTGACGGATAATTATTTTAATTTTTCCGAAATAATTAATTTTACGTTTTGATTTTGTTTTTCCTTGTATGTATTAGCAACACAGGAAGGGTACACACTTACCTTTTTGTATTTTTTCTTGAATATGATGTATGTGATGTTTTTGTGTTGTAGCATAAAACCCTAAAGAATTAATCAGTTAATGAATGCTGAAATGAATGCTTAGGAGGTGACTATAGCACAAGTGAGGAGTAAACAACATGTAATTTGGTATCCTTTACCTATTTCTGAAAATGGTGGACATTTAGTTAGGAAAGTGTAAAACATAAAGTAGGAACATTTAAATGGGAATAGGAGGTAAATAATATCTCCCAAACTTCCTCCTTGACAAAGTTATTCTTTTCTAAATTTGCACGTATACGACAATTCGTTCTGCCCAATCTGCACTAACAATGCACACTAGATAAAAGTAAAAAAATATGTGATCAAATATTGATTATATGGCTACATTAAATAGTAAATGAATAAGATTTCATCGTCACTAAAAAGTAAAAAATGAAAATTCATTGTAACATTTTTTAAAAATAATTGAAGGTGTTAAGGTGGGAAAATCTATATCATGCGTGCTAGAGTTATAGCAGTACAATTATAGAGGTAGATTTCCAACTTTCACCGATGTTTTAAAATTGTGAATCAATTTGCTAGCAAGATCAAGGGTAAGTCCTTCTTCAAAATAAAAATAGCATTTTCAGTTTACATATAATTTATTTGTCCATGTATAAATTCATGTACTTTCTATGATTGTCTAAATTTAATTTTAATTTAAGATTTTTTGTGTGTGTTGTAGTTAAGCCCTATAGAACTCATACGTTGATGAACACTAAGATAAATGTTGACAAGGTGACTATAACACAAGTGAGGAGCCATCCGTAATTAATTTGGTATATATTTTATTTGTAACAATAGTGATCATGTACGTGTGTGTGTATGTACGTGACGGATAATTATTTTAATTTTGCTGAAACAATTAATATTACGTTTTGATTTTTTTTTTCCTTATATGTATTGGACGCACAGGAAGGGTAAGCACTTATATTTTTGTATTTTTTTCTTGAATATGATGTATGTGGTGTTTTTGTGTTGTAGCATAAAAGCCCTATAGAATTCATCAGTTATTGAATGCTGAAATGAATGCTTAGGAGGTGACTATAACACAAGTGAGGATTCATCAACATGTAATTTGGTATTCTTTACCTATTTCTGAAAATGGTGGACATTTAGTTAGGAAAGTGTAAACCATAAAGTAGGAACATTTAAATGGGAATAGGAGGTAAATAATATTTCCCAAATTTCCTCCTTGACGAAGTACTTCTTTTCTAAAATTACACGTTTACGACAATTCGTTCTCCCAAATCTGCATGAACAATGCACACTAGATAATGGTAAAAAATATGTGATCAAATATTAATTTAATGACTACATTAAATAGTAAATGAATAATATTTCATCATCACTAAAAAGTAAATAAATGAGAGTTCATTGGAATATTGTAAAAAACAATTGCAGGTGTTAAGGTGAGAAAATCTATATCACACATGCTATTGTTATAGCGGTACAATTATAGAGGTGGATTTCCAATCTTCACCGATGTTTTAAAATTGTGAATCAATTTTATAGCAAGATCAATGGTATGTCCTTCTTCAAAATAAAAACACCATTTTAAGTTCACATATAATTTATTCGTCCATGTTTAAATTCATGTACTTTCTATGATTGTCTAAATTTATTTTTTATTTAAGATTTTTTTGTGTGTTGTAGTTAAGCCATATAGAACTCATACGTTGATAAACACTAAGATAAATGTTGACGAGGTGACTATAACACAAGTGAGGAGCCATCCATAGTTAATTTGGTATATATTTTATTTGTGACAATAGTAATCATGTATTTGTGTGTATGTACGTGACAGATAATTATTTCAATTTTTCCGAAATAATTAATTTTACGTTTTGATTTTGTTTTTACTTATATGTATTGGCAACACAAGAAGGGTACGCATTTATCTTTTTGTATTTTTTTTCTTGATTATGATGTATGTGATGTTTTTGTATTGTAGCATAAAATCCCTATAGAATTCATCTGTTAATGAATCCTGAAATGAATGCTTAGGACGTGACTATAACACAAGTGAGGACTCATCAACATGTAATTTGGTATTCTTTACCTATTTCTGAATATGGTGGACATTTAGTTGGGAAAGTGTAAAACAGAAAGTAGGAACATTTAAATGGTAATAGGAGGTAAATAATATCTCCCAAACTTCCTCCTTGACAATATACTTCTTTTCTAAAATTACACGTTTACGACAATTCGTTCACCCCAATCTGCACGAACAATGCGCACTAGATAATGGTTAAAAATATGTGATCAAATATTGATTTAATGACTACATTAAATAGTAAATGAATAAGATTTCATCGTCACCAAAAAGTAAATAAATGAGAGTTCATTGTAATATTGTAAAAAACAATTGAAGGTGTTAAGGTGAAAAAATTTATATCACGCATGCTAGAGTTATAGCGGTACAATTATAGAGGTGGATTTCCAATCTTCACCGATGTTTTAAAATTGTGAATCAATTTGCTAGCAGGATCAATGGTATGTCCTTCTTCAAAATAAAAACACCATTTTCAGTTTACATATAATTTATTCATCCAAGTATAAATTCATGTACTTTCTATGATTGTTTAAATTTAATTTTAATTTAAGATTTTTTGTGTGTGTTGTAGCTTAGTCCAATAGAACTTATCTGTTGTTGAAAACTGAGATAAATTCTGACGAGGTGACTATAACACAAGTGAGGAGCCATCCGTAGTTAATTTGGTATATAATTTATTTGTAACAATAGTGATCATGTGTGTGTACGTGACATATACTTATTTTAATTTTTCCAAAATAATTAAATTTACGTTTTGATTTTGTTTTTTCTAATATGTATTGGCAGCACAGGAAGGGTGTATATTTTTTATCTCTTTATATTTTTTTCTTGAATATGATGTATGTGGTGTTTTTGTGTTGTAGCATAAAAGCCCAATAGAATTCATCAGTTAATGAATGCTGAAATGAATGCTTAGGAGGTGACTATAACACAAGAGAGAACTTATCAACATGTAATTTGGTATTCTTTACCCATTTTTGAAAATGGTGGACATTTAGTTGGGAAAGAGTAAAATGGAAAATAGGAAAGTTTATATGGGCATAGGAGGTAAATAATATCTCTCAAACTTCTTCCTTGACAAAGTACTTCTTTTCTAAAATTGCACGTTTACGACAATTCGTTCTGCCCAATCTGCATGAACAATGCTCACTAGATAATAGTAAAAAATATGTGATCAAATATTGATTATATGACTACATTAAATAGTAAATGAATAAGATTTCATCGTCACTAAAAAGTAAATAAATGAAAGTTCATTATAACATTGTAAAAAATAACTGAAGGTGTTAAGGTGAGAAAATCTATATCATGCATGCTAGAGTTATAGAGGTACAATTATAGAGGTGGATTTCCAATCTTCACCGATGTTTTAAAATTGTGAATCAATTTGCTAGCAAGATCAGCGGTATGTCCTTTTTCAAAATAAAAACACCATTTTCAGTTTACATATAATTTATTCGTCCATGTATAAATTCATGTACTTTCTATGATTTTCTAAATTTAATTTTAATTTTAAATTTTTTGTGTGTGTTGTAGTTAAGCCCTATAGAACTCATACGTTGATGACCACTAAGATAAATGCTGACGAGGTGACTAAACACAAGTGAGAGCCATCCGTAGTTAATTTGGTATGTATTTTATTTGTAACAATAGTAATCATGTACGTGTGTGTATATACGTGACAGATAATTATTTTAATTTTGCCGAAATAATTAATTTTACGTTTTGATTTTGTTTTTCCTTATATGTATTGGCAACACAGGAAGGGTACGCACTTATATTTTTGTATTTTTGTATTGAATATGATGTATGTGGTGTTTTTGTGCTGTAGCATAAAAGCCCTATAGAATTCATCAGTTAATGAATGTTGAAATGAATGCTTAGGAGGTGAGTATAACACAAGTGAGGAGTCATCAACATGTAATTTGGTATTCTTTACCTATTTCTGAAATCGTGACATTTAGTTGGGAAAGTGTAAAATGGAAAATAGGAACGTTTAAATGGGCATAGGAGGTAAATAATATCTCTCAAACTTCCTCCTTGACAAAGTTCTTCTTTTCTAAAATTGCACGTTTACAACAATTTGTTCTGCACGAACAATGCACACTAGATAATAGTAAAAAATATGTGATCAAATATTGATTATATGACTACATTAAATAGTAAATGAATAAGATTTTATCGTCACTAAAAAGTAAATAAATGAAAGTTCATTGTAACATTGTAAAAAAATAATTAAATGTGTTAAGGTGGGAAAATCTATATCACGCATGCTAGAGTTATAGTGGTACAATTATAGAGGTGGGTTTCCAATCTTCACCGATGGTTTAAAATTGTGAATCAATTTGCTAGAAAGATCAATGGTAAGCCCTTCTTCAAAATAAAAACACCATTTTCAGTTTACATATAATTTATTCGTCCATTTATAAATTCATGTACTTTCTATGATTGTCCAAATTTAATTTTAATTTAATTTTTTTGTGTGTTGTTGTAGCTAAGTCTAATAGAACTCATCCGTTGATGAATATTGAGATAAATGCTGACGAGGTGACTATAACACAAGTGAGGAGCCATCCGTACTTAATTTGGTATATATTTTATTTGTAACAATAGTGATCATGTGTGTGTGTACGTGACAGATACTTATTTTAATTTTGCCAAAATAATATTTTTACGTTTTGATTTTGTTTTTCCTTATATGTATTGGCATCACAGGAAGGGTACACACTTATCTTTTTGTATTTTTTTCTCGAATATGATGTATGTGGTGGTTTTGTGTTGTAGCATCAAAACCTTATAGAATTCATTAGTTAATGAATGCTGAAATGAATGCTTAGGAGGTGATTATAACACAAGTGGGGAGTTATCAGTGGGTAATTTGGCATTCTTTTCTTATTTCTTAAAATGGTCGACATCTAGTTGGAAAAGTGTATAATGGAAAGTAGGAACCTTGAAATGAGCATAGGAAGTAGATAAGTTCTCCCTTCCTCCCGGACATAGTACTTCTTTTCTAATATTGAACTGAAATTGCACGCTTATGACAATTTGTTATCCCCCAATCTTCAAGAAAAAACACACTAAATAAAGGTGAAAAGTATGTGATCAAACATTAATATATGACCACATTAAATACTAAATGAATTAGATTTTATCGTCACTAAAAGTAAATAAATAAGAGTTCATTGTAAACATCGTAAAAAATTATTGAAGATGGGAGGGTGAGAAAATCTATATCATGCGTTTTAGAGTTATAGCAGTTCAGTTATAGAGGTGGATTTCAAATCTTCACCAAAATTTTAAAATTGTAAGTCAATTTGCTAGTAGGATCGATGGTAAGTCCTTCTTTAAAATAAAAACATCATTTTCAGTTTACGTATAATTTATTCGTCTATATATAAATTCATGTACTTTGTATGATGGTTTAAAATCAATTAAAATTTAGGATTTATTTATGTGTTGTTGTAGCTAAGCCCTAAGAACTCATCCTTTGATGTATACTGAGATAAATGTTGAGGAAGCTACTATAACACAAGCGAGGAGCCATGTGAAGTTAATTTGGTATAATTTTTTGATTTGTAACAATAGTGATCATGTATGTATGTGTGTATGCATGTGACAAATACTTATTGTAATTTTGCCCAAAATTAATTTTATATTTTAAATTTTTTGCCTTTGATGTACCCACAGAACAAGAAGGGCATACCCTTCTCCTTTTGTATTTTTTTATTTAATATGATTTGTGTGGTGTTTCTGTGTTGTAGTACCAAACCCCTATAGAATTCATCCGTTGATAAATGCTGAAAGGAATGGTGAGGAGGTGACTATAACACAAGTGACGAGTCATCAACATGTAATTTGGTATTCTTTACCAATTTCTGAAAATGGAGGACATTTAGTTGGGAATGTATAAAATGGAAAGTAGGAACCTTTAAATGGGCACATGAGGTAAATAATATCTCCCTAATTTTCTCCTTGACAAAGTACTTCTTTTCTAAAACTGCAGGTTTACAACAATTCGTTCTCCCCCAATCTACAGGAAAAATGCACAATAGATAAGGGTGAAAAATATGTGATCAAATATTGATTATATGACCATCATAAATAGAAAAAAAATAAGATTTCATCGTCACTAAAAAGTAAATAAATGAGAGTTCATTGCAAACATTGTAAAAAAACAATTGAAGGTTTAAAGGTGAGAAAATCTATATCATGCGTGCTAGAGTTATAGAGGTTCAATTATAGAGGTAGATTTCCAATCTTCACCGACGTTTTAAAATTGTGAATCAATTTGCTTGCAGGATCGATGGTAAGTCCTTCTTCAAAAAAAAAAATACCATTTTCAGTTTACATATAATTTATTTTTCCATATATAAATTCATGTACTTTCTATGATTGTCTACATTTTTTTAATTTAAAATTTTTTGTGTTGTTATTGCTAAGCCCTATAGAACTCATACATTGATGAATGCTAAGATAAATGTTGATGATGTGATTATAACACGAGTGAGGAGACATCTTCAGTTAATTTGGTATAATTTTATATTTGTAACAATAGTGATCATGTATGTATGTGTGTATGTACGTGACAAATACTTATTGTAATTTTTTCGAAATAATTAATTTTATATATTGTTTTGCCTTATATGTATCCGCAGAACATGAAGGGTACGCACTTCTCTTTTTGTAATATTTTTTCTTGAATATGATGTATGTGGTGTTTTTTTCTTGTAGCATAAAAGCCCTATAGAATTGATCAGTTGATGAATGCTGAAATGAATGCTTAGCAGGTGACTATAACACAAGTGAGGAGTTATCAACGGGTAATTTGGTATTCTTTTCTTATTTCTGAAAATGGTCAAAATTTAGTTGGAAAAGTGTAAAACGGAAAGTAGGAACCTTGAAATGGGCATAGGAGGTAGATAAGTTTTCCCAAAATTCATCCCAGACATAGAACTTCTTTTCTAATATTGAACTGAAATTGCACGGTTACGACAATTCGTTCTCCCCCAATCTTCACCAAAAAACAACACTAAATAAAGGTGAGAAGTATGTGATCAAATATTAATTATATGACCACATTAAATAGTAAATGAATTAGATTTCATCGTCACTAAAATTAAAAAAATAAGAGTTCATTGTAAACGTAGTAAAAACACTATTGAAGATGTAAGGGTGAGAAAATCTATATCACGCAGGTTAGAGTTATAGTGGATTAATTATAGAGGTTGATTTCTAATCTTCACCGACATTTTAAAATTTAAAGTCAATTTGCTAGTAGGATCGATGGTAAGTCCTTCTTTAAAATAAAAACCTCATTTCTAGTTTACGTATAATTTATTCGTCCATATATAAATTCATGTACTTTCTATGATGGTTTAAAATTAATTTAAATTTAGGATTTTGTTTTGTTTTGTTGTAGCTAAGCCCTATGGAACTCATCCGTTGATGAATACTGAGATAAATGCTGAGGAGGTGACTATAACACAAGTGAGGATCCCTATGCATTTATTTTGGTATAATTTTTTTTATTTTTAACAATAGTGATCATGTTTGTATGTGTGTATGTTTGTGACAAATACTTATTGTAATTTTGCCTAAAATTTATTTTATATTTTGATTTTGTTTTGCATCAGATGCATCGGCAGCACAAGAAGGGTACATACTTCTCTTTTTGTATTTTTTCTTTAATATGATTTGTGTGGTGTTTTTGTGTTCTAGTACCAAAGCCCTATATAATTCATCAGTTGATGAATGATGAAATGAATGGTGAGGAGGTGACTATAATACAATTGAGGAATTATCAACATGTAATTTGGTATTCTTTACCAATTTCTGAAAATGGTGGACATTTAGTTGGGAAAGTGTAAAACGGAAAGTAGGAACCTTTGAATGGCCATAGGAGGTAAATAATATCTCCCAAAATTCCTCCTTGACAAAGTACTTCTTTTCTAAAATTGAAATAAATTTGCACGTTTACGACTATCCGTTCTCCCCCAAGATGCACGAACAATGCACACTAGATAATGGAGAAAAATATGTGATCAAATATTGATTATATGACCACATTAAATCGTAAATGAATAAGATTTCATCGTCAATAAAAAAGTAAATAAATGAGAGTTTATTGTAAAAAATAATTGAAGGTGTTAAGATAATAAAATATATATCACGCGTGCTAGAGTTATAGAGGTTCAATTATAGAGGTGGATTTCCAATCTTCACTGACGTTTTATAATTGTAAATCAATTTGCTTGTAGACTCGATAATGATTCTTTCTTCAAAATAGAAACACCATTTTCGTGTACTTTCTATGATTGTCTAAATTTAATTTTAATTTAGGATTTTTTTGTGTTGTTCTAGCTAAGCCATATAAAACTCATCCGTTGATGAATACTGAGATAAATGCTGACGAGGTGACTATAGAACAAGTGAGAAGTCATATACCGTTAATTTGGTATAATTTTTTTATTTGTAACAATAGTGATCATGTATGTATGTGTGTATGTACGTGACAGATACTTATTTTAAATTTTCCAAAATATTAAATTTTACATTTTTATTTTGTTTTGCCTTATATGTATCGGCAGCATAGGAAGGGTACGCACTTATCCTTTTGAATTTTTTTCTTGAATATGATGTATATGGTGTTTTTGTGTTGTAGCTAAAAGCCCTATAGAATTCATCAGTTGATGAATGCTGAAATGAATGCTTAGGAGGTGACTATAACACAAGTGAGGAATCATCAGTGGGTAATTTGATATTCTTTTCTTATTTCTTAAAATGTTGTGAATCTAGTTGGAAAAGTGTAAAACGGAAAGTAGGAACCTTGATATGGGCATAGGAGGTAGATAAATTCTCCTGAAATTCCTCCCGGACATAGTCCTTCTTTTCAAATATTGAAATGAAATTGCACGTTTACGACAATTTGTTCTCCCCCAATCTTCACGAAAAAAGCACACCATATAAAGGTGAAAAGTATGTGATCAAATATTAATTATATGACAACATTATATAGTAAATGAATTAGATTTCATCACCACTAAAAGTAAATAAATAAGAATTCATTGTAAACGTAGTAAAAACACAATTGAAGATGGGAATGTGAGAAAATCTATTTCATGCGTGTTAAAGTTATAGCGGTTCAATTATAGAGGTGGATTTCAAATCTTCATCGAGCTTTTAAAATTGTAAGTCAATTTTCTAGTAGAATCGATGGTAAGTCCTTCTTTAAAATAAAAACACCATTTTCAGTTTACGTATAATTTATCCGTCCATATATAAACTCATGTACTTTCTATGATGGTTTAAAATTAATTTAAATTTAGGAATTTTTTGTGTTGTTGTATCTAAGCCCTATAGAACTCATTCGTAGATGAACTAAATGCTGAGGAGGTGACTATAACACAAGGGTACGCACTTCTCTTTTTGTAATTTTTTTCTTTAACCTGATTTATGTGTTTTTTTTGTTATGTAGTAGGAAAGCCCTATAGAATTCATCATTTGATGAATGCTGAAATGAATGATTAGGAGTTAACTATAACACATGTGAGGAGTCATCAACAGGTAATTTTGTATTCTTTTCTTATTTCAGAAAATGGTTGATATTTAATTGGAAAAGTGTAAAACGGAAAGTAGGAACCTTTAAATTGGCATAGGGGGTAAATAAGTTCTCCCGAAATTCCACCCGGACATAGCACTTCTTTTCTAATGTTGAACTAAAATTGCAAGTTTACGACGATTCGTTATCCCCCAATCTGCACAAAAAATGCACACTAAATAATGGTGAAAAGTATGTGATCAAATATTGATTATATGACAACATTAAATAGAAAATGAATTATATTTCATCATCACTAAAAGTAAATAAATAAGTGTTCATTGTAAACATAGTAAAAACGATTGAAGATGTCAAGGTGAGAAAATCCATATCACACGTGCTAGATTTTTAGCGGTTTAGTTATAAAGGTGGATTTCTAATCTTCACCAACGTTTTAAAATTGTGAGTAAATTTGCAAGCAGGTTCGATGGTAAGTCCTTTAAAATAAAAACATTATTTTCAGTTTATGTATAATTTATTCGTCCATATATAAATTCATGTACTTTCTACGATTGTTTAAATTTAATTTTAATTTAGGATATTTTGTGTTGTTGTATCTAAGCCCTATAGAACTCATCCGTTGATGAATATTGAGATAAATACTGAGGAGGTTACTATAACACATGTGAGGAACCATCTGCAGTTAATTGGGTATAATTATTTTATTTGTAACAATAGTGATCATGTATGTATGTGTGTATGTACGTGACAAATACTTATTGTAATTTTGCCCAAATAATTTATTTTTTATTTTTTTATTTTGTTCTGCCTCAGATGTATCGGCAGCAAAAGGAGGGTACTCACTTCTCTTTCTATTTTTTCTTTAATATGATTTATGTGGTGTTTTTGTGTTGCAGTAGCGAAGCCCTATATAATTCATCAGTTGATGAATTCTGAAATGAATGCTTAGGAGTTGACTATAACACAAGTGAGGAGTCATCAACATGTAGTTTGGTATTCTTTTCCTATTTTGAAAACAGTGAATATTTAGTTGGGAAAGTGTAAAATGGAAAGTAGAAAACTTTAAATGGTCATAGGAGGTAAATAAGTTCTCTCAAAAGTCCTCTCGAACATAATACTTCTTTTCTAATATTTAACTAAAATTGAATGTTTACGACAATTCTTTCTCCCCTAATCTGTACGAACAATGCACACTAAATAATGGTGAAAAACATGTGATCAAATATAAATTATATGACCACATTAAACAGTAAATGAATTAGATTTCATGGTAACTAAAAGTAAATAAATGAGAGTTCGTTGTAAACATAGTAAAAAGAAACAATTGAAGGTGTGAAGGTGAGAAAATCTATATCATGCGTGCTAGAGTTATAACTGTTCAATTATAGAGGTGGATTTCCAATATTCATGATGTGACGTCAAATGCATGTATTTTCCTAATTATTTAACATCCCTTTTGTTATATATTTTGTTGGAAGATTGATAGATTTAGGTAGGTTTACATCATAAGGGGTTTAGACAACCGTTTTTTTTGTATCTAAATCCTTCATTTTGTAACTTAGGTTTACATCATAAGGGGATGAATTAAGATTCGGAAGTTTTAACCTAGTTCTGGGAACAATCCAAGAAGAACCAACCTCTGAGGGTGGTACCATTGGATTTGTCAACTCGAGCACTATATAATTGAATACAAGAACTCTCAAAAAGGATCAATGGTTCACCCGTAACGATGGAATTTGAAGAATGATGGTCGGCTGACAGACGCCAAGACCGGGCGCACAGCCCAGGGGCTCAACCGTGCGCCCGGGTGCCCCAAAGTGCTGAAGAAAATTGGCCTCGGAACAAGGAATGCACGGGCAGCTCATGTTTTTGTGCTCCCATGCGCCCGTGTGCCTGCACTCCCGTGCGCCAGCTCGCCGGCCCGGTTGCTGTAGTCTGCAGACGCTCTGCTCACTTTTTGACTAGTCTTCTCACCACAACTTATACTATAAATACCCTTTATCTTATCTTCATTCTAACTTTTCTCTTGGCCGAAAATCATCTTTCAAAAACCCTAGTTCTTCATTTCTCTTCATTTTTTCTCTCTTTATTTATGTATGAATTTGTCCATGAATGTTAGTGTGCTTTGTGTTAGCTAAAATTATCACTTAGGAGCAATTGTTTGAAACTTTCAAACTCATGTAGTAAGGCTCTATTTTTACTCTTTCATGAGCATTTGTTGTGAAGTATTTATTGTGCCTTTAATGTTGTTGTTTACTTCATTTATGTTATGGGTTGTTTGAGAATATAAAATGTTGGTATGATTAAGTGCTAGAAGTGCTAGGAAAGTGTAAAATTTATTCTCACCTTTGGCATGAAAATCAAAGAACATGGAATCACAACTTCTTGTGGGTAAATGATGTTAATCTTGCTAGATGAGTATCTTAATGTTCTTTGTTATCATAGTTGTCCTAAGGTAGCAATGCAAGATTGAATCTCAAATGTTGTTTGTTCTAGGTTTAGTCTAATAAATGGTTTGTTTGGTTAAATGGCTAGGCATTTAGTTTAATGCTTGTAGTTGTTATCAAATTTATGGTTCTTAGTATATAATGTCATTGATGAAATACCTTTAGGCGTTGT
>JAULKM010052164.1:0-12692 GCA_032355605.1 Rubia tinctorum
TTGCCATTTGAGGAAAGATTTGAATTGTGCCATTTTCTTTGGGACGGACGAAAATAGAAAGTGTGCCATTTTCTCCGAGACGGAGGGAGTATTAAAATATGAGGTTGCTTGTTTATCTGCTGATGTTTATATATTCAGAATGAGGTTAACTGCTATTAAGTTGATGTTTGTATAGAAATGTTACCACATTGAGCTCAGACTAGGAATCCTTGATCTGATAAGCAATGTCATAATATGAGACTGTTGGAAATCTCTGTTGATGTTTATACATACCACAATTGATGTTTGTATTCCAATGTTACTATATGGATCTGCATAATTTTATCATTATATGAGGCTGCTTATTTCTATGTTGATGTTTATATGTAAAGCATGAGGTTAGTAATTGTTCAATTGATATTTTAGTTCAGATGACTAATGTTCCCTATTTTTGTTGTTGTTGTGTGAAGAATATGGCATCAGATTCCTGTCTTTTTTAATGATGTGTAAAAAATATGGCAAAATATTCATGTTTTCATGATGATGTGTGAAGGATGTGGCATGAGTTTATTCTTTTCCCTACTTAAGTTTTGTAAACATGAAGTTGAGGTTACTATTCTTTTAGTATAGGTGTTAATAATATGGCGTGAGGTTGCTATTTTTTCTACTGAGGTTTATAAATGGATCATGAGGTTCACGTTGTTCTATTAATGTTTACAAATAGGGGCAGATGATGAAATCTAGCACATAGATGTTTACGATAGTTTGGAAGGAGTAACTACAAAAAGATGGGAATAGTTACAAGACTTACACCGTAGGCACTCCAAAGCAAGAGGATTCGACAAAACCCAAGACAAACGACAACAAGCTGAAGGGAAGATACTATACTTGTTCTTGTGAAGGTAAAAAAATAGCAAGTCTGTAACTCATGAAGTTGAGAATAACATTATGAAAAGGAAGGAATTATTTCTAACAAGGACAAGTTACAAAGCTAAACTATTTATCAAGCTGACTGAACACAGCATGTACACAGTTCATCATCACGTTGTGACTCACAACCATGCACTCATGCGTCCTCAGTGGAAACACTTGCACTGAAGTATAAGGAAAATAGGCTTGGAAAAAGGAAGAGGAATCGAAGCGATGGAAGAAAGTGGACGAACCAGCTGATCGATACCGATTAATGGTAGATGATGTTAAGGATGATGGCTTGAACAGACACACCATGAGGGATCACATCAATTAATAAGAAGGCTAAAAAAATGATCGACTTGCTCACAGAACAGGACAAAAAAGAAGAATGCTTCTTTTTAGAATGAAGTTGGACAGTGAGGAATATTCCAAGATGGCTGAGGATTTCAAGATATATGGTGATTTGTTGGCTTTCAATACAACATATCGAACCAAAAAATACAACCTCATTTGCACTTCCTTTGTCAGTCTGGAGGGATTCCACGATGGCTGATGGTTTCAAGATATATGGAGATTTGTTGGTTTTCAATGCAACATATCGAACCAAAAAATACAACCTCATTTGCGCTCCCTTTTTCGGTCTCAACAATCATGGAATGAACATTATGTTTGGATGTGCCTTCATCAACAACAATACAGCAGAAACATTTGTGTTGTTGCAGAAAAAAAATCAAGAAGTCTATGGGATAAATGAGCCCATCACCATCTTCATAGATCACGATGAAGCCATGAAAAAGGTCATACGGGAGGTATAATTCTCGTTCAATTTAATTTTAGTGTAACATGAGGTATATTTGAGTGTAAAAAATTATGCATCAAGTTGAATAATTTTCTGTAGATATTCAGAACATTTTACATGATTTTGATATCTTTACAGTTGATTTGGGATGATTATAGTTTAGTATACTTTTAAAATAAACATGCATGAAGTATCCTGTCTTTTTGTTGATGTCCAAAAAATATGGAATGAGTTTGTTATTTTTACTGCTAATGTTTGTCAACCTGCAGTTGATATCATCTAGTCTTTTGTTGATACCTGAAAAATATGACATGAGGTTTCTATTGTTCCTGATAATAATTATCAACTTGCAGATAATGTTTGAAAAATATAGCATCAGACAGTTTATGCCTATAATAACATGATGTTTACGTCACAATTTTAATAGCAGGTTTACCCCCAACATAAGGCATATGCTTTGTATATAGCATCCACAACAAAATGTCATGAGCCACTATGGAAATTTGAGGAGCGACTCTGAATTCAATAAGGCATTTAACATGTGTTTGATTTTCTGTGTGGATCAGAACGAATCTGAGAAAGAATTGGCAAAAGCGATCAACAAATATCAACTACGAGATCATGCTTGGTTCAAGCGACGGTAGACACTATGAGATATATGGTGCATAACCATAAGAAAGGACTACTTCTCACCTGGGACATTATCTTCCCAAAGAAGAGAGAGCGCCAATTCTGCTGTTAGCATCAAAGAATACAACGCTTGTCAAATTTTATATTATCTCAAATGCCATAATACATAGCTGGAGGAACAAAGAAGCATACTAGGAGTTCTAATGTTCTAAAGCAAGACCAAGAGATGAAGAAGAATGTCTAGCAATCCTCAAACACGTAGCAAGAATCTACACACACGGGATCTTCAAAGATTTCAACTGGAGTGGGATCCTGAAATGGCATCAAGAGCATGTATGTGAATGAACAAAGAAAACTTGTGCATTAATAAAGTTATGCATGAAAACAGTACCTCAAAACCAATATCGGTTCTATACACAAAGCCAACAACAACTCAACAGACAAAAGTGACTTCTTCATGCAAACACTTTGAAGAAGTTTGGTTACTTTGCGCCCACAACCTACGTGTACAACACTTGTGCAATGAAATAATAATCTCAGATGACTACATAAGCTTGAGATAGACTAAGAGGACAAACATAGAAAATCTAAAACAACGAAATAAAGATCTCAGGCACAATGCATGTAATGAAATTTGTCGTTATTTATTCATTTCTGGATGAGATTTTCTGAATTAAATAGTATTATGAATATCTGATGTTTTAGTACTTCTGGGGATGTTTCTAGATTTTTGAATGAGGTTATTATTCTGAGCAATGATGCTTGTAGTATGAATATTGATGTATATTGAGCTATGGATGAACTGTTCTAAATTAAATAGTAGTATGCTCAGTATCTGAAGTTTTTGGTACTTTTGGTGATATTCTATAATTCTGAATGTGGTTATTATTCTTAGCATTGATATTTGCAGTTTGAATACTGATGTTATTGAAAATTATCTTGACTGTATACATTTCTTTGATTGCTAGGCACCAGAACTGAGAGACAAAATCCCATGGTGTCTACAGATGACAAGGAAACCAACAATTTGGTATTAAAGAATGGAGGAAACATTGAAGCAAGAAGAAATTTGGAACAATCCTTTGATAAATACTCAACCAACATCAATGTCATAACCTCACACATCGAAGATCCAGCAGTTTCAGAAAACATCACGACTACTCAAGCAGAAAGAAAACTTGCATCGGTTGTCCTTATTCCGGAACATAGAAAGTTAAAGAGAAGAAGCAAAAGAGCATAATCGACAGTTGAAAGGAAGAAGTTAAGTGCAAATGAATTTGGCTCCAACACCCAAACCCCTACCTGTTTTGATATGTTCAATGCAAACATGAAATTGTTGGGTACAAGTTGTTATTTAATGCTGGATTGAAGTGTTATGATTATGTATTAGCTTAAATTAAGTAGAAAGCCATCATATTATATAATAACCTCATTTCCCGATGAGCAACATCATTAGTATTTGACATTCATTGGTTATCATTTTTTAAAACTGTGCATACGTAGTACTAAGATTCCCATTAGATGCTAGAAAGAGTACATTATGTTTGTGGTTCTTTGGCACAACTTGCTGGTTATAGATTTCACTTAATCTAAGGTACATAACATTATCATATTATGTAAGAACCTCATTCCCAGATGAGGAACATCATTAGACCTCATCTCCATCAAGGTCAAAAATAGAAAAATTATGCATCGAGATTGTCTTTTAATAGAAGTTAGACCAAATAAATTATGCATCAACTCATATAATTAATATTGATGTTCTACTAGAGAAAGATAACATTTGCAACAAGTTAAAATCAATGATGTCCAACTAACAATGTCTGGATAGGAAGGTAAAAGAAAATAAGGAATAATGATACATATATCCCATGATGTAGTTAATTTCATGAGGATGAAGCGATCCATAGTGATTGATATCCGTCGATGTGAGGGTCAGGATGACTAGCATCTAAATAATCAATGTCTTATCTTCAAGATTATAAATCCCTTCCTCCCATATGAAATAATCCCAAAAATTATCTAGGCTTCAACAGTGACATAGATACAGTTTGGCTTAGCAATATTATCAGGTATGCAGAGGCAGTAAACAACGTAGAGGAATTTTTTCCTAAAAATATGCCATTCTTTCCCAGACCAGTAATTTGTTTCCATTGGCATTCCATAACATTCAATTGAATGATTTCAATCTTTGAAGAATAACAGCCCCCGACGTAACACGTAAATAAAAGTAACTTTCCATAAGATGATTCCACAAAATGTTCTTCTACACCCGACAACCAAATGTCTGTATCAAGGGGAGCATTAGTTATTATGAGGTTCACCATTGTGAGATCAGATCCAATAGGATTCCAAACCAAGATTTCACAATGAGAATCAGTTGTTCTATATAAAATGTGTCATTATAATAAGTAATATTACAAAAAAAAAATGAAGTGGTTTAACCTCAATCCAAGTCTTGTCTCCAGCCCTTCAAACTCACAAACCTCGTGGTCTATAAATCACCATCAGAACAAAGTTTGAAGTCTCAGATGGATTGTCTGATAAAACAGCTTTTCTTGTGAAATCATATTTATCAATAAGGTTTCTACAGTTAAGGAGTTCAAGTTATGCAACCGAGAGAGGGTTTAACAATGCAACATTCCCTGGAAGGTAAAAAATAAGGAGTCACCCAACCCAAATCTAACTTTTAAGCATTTTCTTACCTTCAATCGTGGGAGTGATAGCCTCATGCAAATTTTCCTTTTCAACAGACTGTAAAACTCTTGTTCATCACTGTCTGTCTTCCCAAGTAGCATTAGCATGGGAATGTTATGCCACAACTTCTTGAACTGATTCTTACTCACAACACCTCGCCAAGAGCAGTAAACCACTATGAACACCATGAAATGATCCAATAAAGGCATGCGAACTGATATCTCTACCAATAGATTATGATCAAGGGCTTGCCAGTCTAGAAGAGATTTCATAATTGTGTGTTTGAGTACGCAGGAGAAAATTTCAAAGAGTGAATGAGCCAATGGAGATGATGCAGGTTCAAAGCAATACATATATAGAATCGAGAAAATTGAGGGATTCATTAATGTGAAAACAAAATTATGGTTTTGTTGATTTTCTTAAGAGAGAATAGAAATTATTGTGAATAATTTGAAAGGATTCAGCATGATGCTAGCTATAGATGTATCGATGCACGAGTTGTAGTTGTGTTTGTTCATGTTTCAAACTGAACTTGAAGCTCAAGAGTTTTTTGTTTTTTAAAATTCGTTCATCATAATTGATGCAGCATTAGAAGGAAACTTTAGGGGATTCAAAAACACGTAAACTTTTTCACACTGTGCAAAGAATGTTGCTATGTAAATCAAAACATCTTTACATATTGCTTGAACCTCATTACATAATACGTAAATCTCTGCTGGGTTAGGCAAAACCTCAAAATTTATTTACTTGTCTTACATCAAAGTAAATTGAATCATAACTCAACATCAAGCTTAGATTTTGTAAGAAAGTTTATACCTCAACGGGGCCGGCCCAAGGGTAGTACCGGTTGTGCGTCCGCATTGGGCCCTAATTTTGAAGGGGCCCCAAAAAAAACTTTTTGAGCCTGTAATCAGCTTCTTTGTTTTTTGTTCTTTTCATTTTAGTTGGGCCTTTTCTTTTGTATTTGGGCCGTTCCTTTTCATCTTAACAAATCGTTCAAACAAGGTCCAAGTAAATATGTTTGCTACTCTCTTTTCAGTATAAATTAATTAATACAAGTTCACCAGAGTAAATCTAAAAAATCAATCGGCAGCAAGACACTACAAACTAAATTCCAAAATTTTCTTTTAAATGTAGCAACTTATATTAATAATATAATGCCAAATTCTATGAACTAATTTCATTTCGATAATTAAAGGGAGCATGAACTAGAAGGGTAACTAAATTTATGAGTTATATTTAAACATGAAAAGTACCATTGTAGCTTGAAGGTCATTAATATGAAAAATGAGAAATGAATGATGTCCAATTTGGATATGGACAAATTAAGAGACACAAATTGTCATTTTTATAAATGCCGTAAAAAATTGCACTGAGAGAAAATATCTCGTTAAACTAATTAACAGTTAGACCAATTACAAACTAATCGACACAAATTATTTGTTTTTCAAAAATGTCGTAAGAATATATAAGAGAGAAAATATATTGTTACACTAATTAATGATTAGATCTGTTATAAAAAAAACTCATTTTTATAACATTTAGGGTCAAATTATAACTATTTATAAGTAAGAACCTCGTTGCAAAAAATAAATATCAAACCACTCATTTAGTTATATTAACTTTAAAATTACCACGTCTAATTGTTAGTCGGTCTAAAACAAAATTTTGTTTACATATAGTCTTTTTTCAGCAAACATTTCGAAATTCAACTGAGAAATTTAAATAATTTGTTTGTTTAAAATTTTTCATGTTTTGTTGGAGAATGTTAAAATGAAAAATATGAAATCATTTATTGATATTGTTTAATGTTATGCTCTCGGTGACTTTTTTCTTTAAAAAAATTCTCAGTTTAACCTTTTGAAGTCAAAAGACATAAGTTTGACTGTTATTATCTTTAAATATACATTATTAAAAGTTATAAATAAATATAATAATATCAATAAAAATTAAATCTTAAATTAATATATTTTGAAACGAAAAAAATGATTTTTATAAAAGGGCCCAAATTAATTTTTTTGTCCAGTGCCTCAAAATAGTTTGGAACGGCCATGTCTTTCAATAATAGGTAAAAGTAAGATCAAACTTTATTTAGTGCATGTCTATAATCAGGCTAGTATTATACAACAAAATATGCACGAACATCAACATAATTCAAAGAAACCTCATTTTCAAACAAAGAAATATAAGTTGGTTGTAAAACCTTGTCAAAATAAAAAATCAACCTGTGACATCAATTCTATGAACACAACCTCGATAAAATATTGACTAAAATATTTTTTTTTGATCCAACATCCCGTAACTACTACAAGAAGGTTCCCTCACACCTATAAAACGAGTTTTCAAAAGAAGGAAACAAAATAAGTTTTCAAAAAAATGAGGAAAGAAAACTAGGAAAATAGTCATCATCCATCAAACTAAGTAAGACGAGAATAAAAGATAAGAGCAAGAGAGATGTCACCCAATGAAAGTGTTCCAACTCCCGCCCCACACTTAATTCATGCATTGTCCCCAATGCATGCGACCAAGGTAGGAGAAAGGTTGGAATCACTCAACCTCCCCATTACCATCCGTCACGCCTGGCTCTACGCCCCTGCTTGTGCGGCTCCTAATGAAGGTGATAATCTCCAATACCCGAAGCTCTCATCTTGTCGGTGACCTCTCATGCCATGGTGGAGTAAACCCATATCTATTCTCATGTATTGAAGCTGCTCGTCCACTCGGTCAAACCTGTAAGCCATCTTAGCCTCGTGATAATCAAACCTTTCAGTGAGACGGCTCACATCCTGCTGGATCCAAAGATGGAATCTCCCAAATTCTGCATCCACTCAAGCTCATGTTGTGGTGGTTGGCCCCACGGGTCGTAGGATGAAGTTGACTGTCTAAATCACGGTGAAACATACTCCAGGAATGGGCTATACTGCGGATGCTACCAAGGGTGGTACTCATGCTGAGAGGGGATAAAGATGTTGTCTCTCGAAGGCTCAAAATCTAGGGGCTCACGGGTGCTGTATCCACTCGGATCTTCGAATAAACCAGTGTTGTGGGAGATGTTGTGCTTGTGCGAGTGCGTCTCCGGAATACTCTTTGAACTATGTCCCTCACAATGATTAGAAAGATCCTCTATGCAGTTCGGGCCTGTATACAAAGGTGGTTGCATGAACTGATGGTTCATAGGGGGTGGCTGTGGGTGAAACTAGTCCTCGTCCATGGGAACTTTGTCGTCGCCATTCTCTTTAGCCTTCTCCTTGGGGGTAGTGCTCACATCTGCTCCTATACCCTGATCGGGCTCATTGAGAAGTGCTGAAGTGAGAACGATGGTCTGATCCTGGTCCTCGTAGCCTGGGGAAGCCTCATGAAGTTGGCATCCTTGTAGCGCCAGTAGACATGTCTACCATCTATCTGAATCATCATCGCCTCCACTAAGGCTTCCAAGGTGATGGTGTATGTGGCATTGGGGTTCACCATCATGCTCTCATCCATCGAGTGGCTAAAATGAGCAGCCAGGAGCGATATTGATCTGTACTCTGCGGGGTAGCTAATAAATCAACAACATTTTCACATGAGAGATGGAACTAACCCGCGGAGCGCAAGAGACCAAAGAGAGATATTTATATGTTGCTCCCGTACTTACTACTAAACTACCAAAGGGTAGATAATGGAAAGTCTGGGGTCATCCACAGAGATGCTAGGACTTTAAAGGTTAACTACGCAAAGCCGCAATCGAGTCGTCAATCCGATCACGTGTAAGAAATAGCTAATGCCGCAATAAAAGGTTTTGGGAGGGGGTGTGGTTATCTATAAACTACAATCATGCAAAAGCACAAGAGTAAATTATATAAAACTAGCACTTGGGGATATTTGCGTTACATGACCGGTAGTATTCTTCGATACTAAATTCAATCAAATACAAGACATATAAACCAATCCTAATACTTATGTCACATAGTGTGGTCGATAGCAACACTTTCCTTGTCTGTCACACAAAGGCGCTCTTGTTTTCTTCTATCGATACAGCTTCCGTAATTAGGGAAGTGCAACAACGGCCCCACAGTTGTGGATTTCTATTCATTTCCCATAAAGAAATACCCCGGGCACCACACTATGAATGCATATCCCTAGGCCTACATAAGCAAAGGGATCGGTACCCACACCTTGTGGTGACTCTAAGGTTACGACATAGGTCGAATTACGCTAACCCTAATTTCTACTACTATCTTATCCTCCAACCGGACTACTGTCCAGTTATTCACTAGCGAGTAGTCAGTCTAACTATCGTACGATCATCTGAGTGGTGCTCACGACCCACAAGCATACACCCACAAGGTCACAGACTTCTCACTCCCTCTATTACCCTAGCTAACACTATCTAAGGGACAACAATAGTGCACCATACAATGAAAGTAGACATTCTGGGCTTGGGATGTTAAAACAAGTTTGGTGGTGTGGAGTGCACACTTTTATAAACTATATATCTATGAGCTTACAGTTTTAAGATGAGTATTAAACTTGCGATGGTTAGAATTCTGATGACTAGCATGTCTTATCCTTGTGTGGAAAGATGTCTTATTCTGATGTATCATTTCAGAGTTTATTATAATTTTGATGTGGTGGTGCGTATTACCTAACTTCTCTTGATTGAAAGGAAAATGATGATATCAGATCAAGGACGATACATTAATTTGGTGGTGCAACATGCCTACCTCCTTTATATGGAAACATATATCGTGTGGAAAGATCCATCATTTCAGAATTTACAGTTCTGATAGCTACATGGTTTAGTGTGGAATGATGAAGTGTTTGCATATTTTCACGACATTTGTTTAATATAAATACATGCATTCTCATGCACTGTTAAAGAATACAAAAAATTCAAGGGAAAATCTCTTTTTTTTTTCCAGACATACGCAGGAACCAAAAACAAAGTTAGTCAAAAGTATTCTCCTAATTCAAGCCTAGAAGAGGAGGGCTTCTCAATTGTTTTATCCTATAAGGGAATTTCTGTAATCCAAGATTGTAATAGGGTCGAATTACTCTTTAAAGGAAGTGTACGTTACGTGACTCACATCGATACCAAGAAAAGTTTTACCACAATCATCCAAGTGTGATTTTACCTTTCAATTGGAATACAATATTACAACATTTACTCCAACACCTGGGAAGTTTCTTGCAGGTCCCGATGAAGTGGAGCAAGTGAAATAGCCTTGAAATCCACATATACTCGGAAAGAACCCCGTTTCAGGAGAAATTCCACCCCTCTCGAAGCAGGCCACCAGCAGCTCCTTTGTTTTTCCCCTTTTGCCTTATTTCCTGCCTTAATTCCCTCAAATATTAATTTTTTTCTCGCCTTCGATATTCAATCCCTCTCCTTGATTCCAAGATTTTTTATTCCTCCTTGATGAAGATAATTCCCTAGAAAAGTAATAAGGGCGCAAAATCACTCCTAACTATCCTAAGAGAATTCCAAGGAGAATAACATAATCTAGAGCACAAAAAGGCACCAATATGAGTAAAAAATACATTAATAATATCGAATGAAATTAACCTATCATACTTCTATCATCATATCTTCACTGCTTTCAGGTCATGGTTACCCAAACTTTAAAAAACAGGGTTAAAGTGCAACTATTCCCCTTGGTTCCCTCTTTTGTATCCATTAGGGCTCCAATTTTTTAAAGAAAATTATGTGCTATCAAGGATTCAATTTTTATAAAGTGAATAGTAACCATTGTGGTAGTTGTCAATGACACACAGGGGCGGTAGTAAACAAAATGACTTTTCTGCCCTCATTTAAAAAATACATTGGAATTAATTTTTGAGTAAAGTGCGGTTATACCTCCTTAGTTAATTCTTAAGTGCCACATAGGTCTTCAGTTTTCACAACACCACCTCTCGTCGTCATCAATGTCGGTGAACACCACGTGGGTCCCATTTCTTCCCTCTTATCCCCACTACCACCGTCTGCCACTTCTCCACCACCATCCCTGATGAGACAAAAATATGCTTTTTTTACACAATTGACACCAACTTTTGTTATTTTTATGGAATTATTAGTTAGGAAATTAAATATTTTACCAAATGGAGGTTAGAATCACCTTGTGCGATGATTCATTCCAATTCCTCTATTTTGCTGAGCCTTTCACTGTTAGTTTAGTTCCCTCCATGATTGGATCAAGAATTGAAGATTTTGATGCTTAGTGAAGATCGAGTAATTGGAGAAGGTCATTCACTAGAATGGTATAAGAAGGAAAGACACTTCCAAAGTGGGTGAAGATGGCTTGAAATAGAAGTGAAGAGAAGGTAAAAGTAGCGGGTGAAGAACTTTGCGAATTTCAATTCAGATCGTGAGAAAGATGAAAGCTAAAATTTAAGTATGATCCTACATGAATTGGTGTCCGTAGATAGTATAATTGGATTCATCTACGCAAGTAACATAAAACGACCATTATAAGAACTTCTGTAATGGATCAATGGTTCACCCTTGACGAAAAGAAGTTTGAGGTTGAAGCCATACCCAGGGTACGGATGATGCAGCATTGCATGGAGCGTATTTTGCAAAAAAGCTTCAGAAGATCAGAAATCAGCATTCGGGGCATTGACCATGAAACTTTGCACTGTCCGTGATAGATAATTTGCACGGTTCATGCAAACCTCCATGGACCGTGCCAGACCTCTTTGACTAGGATTTGACTGGCTAAATTGTCTGATATGAATCTCCTTGCGAAGACTTTGGATTACAAAATTTTGAGAAGCACCTGATACCTAAGAATCCGTAGCACTGCCTTTCAATTGAAGACAACACAAACCAATGTCCGATATAAGACACAACTTTAAGAACTTCACTAACACAAGGTATTAATTCGCATGAACCCAAGCACCAGTTGCACAAACTTTTAACTAACTAGCCCGCAAGATTAGCTCACGGATTTGAAGGGTATTACTAACTCAAATAATCCACAGGATTAAGTAATAATGAAACACTCGCAAGCAAAGAGTACTGACTCAAATTATGAATATATGATTGATAAAAGGTAATAACATTTGTGGATGGCTTTCCCCTATTTATAGGATAGCTCGACCATCTCCAAAATAGAAAGAAGAGAAGATTTGGCATTTGCCCCCAAAAGCTGGAATGACTTATGGCAGTTTTAAGAAACTAAAACCATACTAAACTAAAATACCTAATTTAATCCTAGTTATACTGAAATACTACAAGCTACATGCTTGAATGAATATTGCCTTATCTAATCTAATATAATCCAATTCAAATTTAAACTAATCTATTACAAGAATTACAAGAATACTTGTAATGAAAATACACTACCTCACTAAAAAAACCCAGAATAAAAAAGAGTATAGTGTTATACTCCTAAAACCCTAATCTCAAAAATAAATTAGGAAGCTCTAATTTGTATCATTCCCTCTATGGGCGAAAAGATTCGTCCTCGAAACGTGAATAATCTTCAAAAAATAAATGGAGATAAACATCCCACACCATCCCAGCGATGTAAACAAAACAGTGATTTAAAGCTGACTAGGCAGTGATTGGTATGTTGATGTTGCTCTTAAATTGTGAGATAATAAACAGTAGATGAGGAAATGAGATATCTCGAGCGAAAATTATCAAATAGCGAGAAATTGACCAACTCACGAGATAATGAGCAACTCGCGGCTG
>JAULKM010052175.1:0-12691 GCA_032355605.1 Rubia tinctorum
AGGCAATACCAAAGCTCATTGGTCCTGGTGCTGGGCTACCGTGATTTACATCTCATATGTTGGCCTGGGTGTGGGCTAGTATGGGCCGCTGAGGGCGAGCGGGTTGATCGCCTTTTGCAAGAAGCCTGGTGAATTCAATTAACCTGCCAAACATTATTCAATTACGCGGAGAGAAAATAAGCTCGAATCAATCATTCTAACACAAATGTTCTATGTCCTCTTCTTATTCCTTCTTTCTGAAGCGCAAACATGAGACAACCTTCAAATTTCCAAACCAAAAAACGCATGTTAAAAAGCAAGGAAGAGATACTTAAGATTCATGCATCCAACTTCCCATAGTGAAACAAATTTCTTAATAAGCATGGATTTTCGTAGCAAGTTTCAAAGCATTATGAAATCAAATATGTCTACATAGGGAAATTCTAAGATTATAAATATATAATCCAGCTACTGACAATCTCAACGACTTAACAAATTATGCATTACAATAGCATTCAAATCATATCACAACAAATTAGCGATTTTGTGCTAAAAATATAGCTACTCCATACTTGTTATCACTAGCATATTAATGAGTGGCATTTTTTCGCCATGGAGGAAGACGATGGTGAGAGACTGTAAGAGAAAGTTTGAAATGGAATGAATAAAGAGGGGTGTGTGTCAGAGTGGGTATGAGGGAGAGGGGTAGGTGAAGAGAAGAAACATATGAGAATTGGGAATGGGGAAGCGGATGGGTAGGTGATGTGTGATGTAGGGTTTAGGTTTTGAGAGTAATTTAAAGTTATTTTAAGGGTATTTTTGTCTTATGATGTATGTAAAATTTCTTAATTTGGAAAGTGTGCAAATTTAGATGGGACAGACTAAAATGAAAGTGTTCAGAAATGGGTGGGACATATGGAGTACTATCAAATCATCTTAATATTTACATCAATAATAAAATAAATTCATTTAACGGTAAATCAATCTAAAACATGATTTTACGGTGGTTGTATGTTCGAACATAATTTTCAGTATAATTTGCAATAAGCAACCTCCGACATCCCCTTCTCCCTTCTTCCTTATTTCTCTGAAGTTTTTGCTCCCATCATCTTTTCTCCCTCTCCCATCATCATTGAGAGGTGGGAAAACAGTAGTTTTTTTTTTCAATTGATATACTTTTGATGTTCATGTTATTGAATAAGTATGAATTTGTTTCTATACATTAGTCTTGTTCTTTGACCTGGTAGATTAGAATATTGATGTGTCCATGATGACCATTTAGTCTAATTGTTCATGTTGGTGTATTTTGTCCAACCTGCTTTTACAGATCGCGTGTTCGTGATTTCATTTTTATTTTGCTATTAGGAGTTCCGTCCTCGATCTGCGTTTGTCAAGGTGTTTACAGTTTGAATAATATAGATTGATTAATGCTAGAGACTAGTTAAATTGGATGTCAATTTCATTCATTGTGATGGTTGCAATTTGGAATGATTATTTTTCAAAAAAATACTATAATTTGCAAGAGTATGATCTTTATTAATCTCCCGGGCAATATTCACCGTACAACATAACTTCATCTCTACAACACACGCTGGTGTTGCCCGGACCTATTCCACAGCTAGATCCAGGACAACAGTAGTCGAAGTCAAAAAATGGCCACCCCGCGTTTTCGAGGCACACGTTAAGACAGTCATCTTCTTGGAGCAATTTCCGACCACCAACACTCCACCACTGCTCCGCCGCCGAAACCGACAGTGGACTTTCTATCACACACGAAGAAGAAGAAATGTAAGTTTGAAAATAAATTATCGATTTTCAGAAAATAAAATCAATAATATTACTCACCAGCAGCAGTAAATAACAAAAGGAGGAAGAAATGAGGAAGCAGCTTCTTCATGTTGTATGCATCAATTTGGTGTTGGGTTGCAAAGCACTAAGCATGCAAATTTATAGTGAATTTATGGTGCGGCCTCTCCTAAGTTTATAGTTATAATAATAATACATGTGTTCGATTATTAGTTCTAGCTTGTTGCAGATTAGGTGATAATTATGTCGACTAATGTCCAACTAATCTCTAACAACAATATTCTTTTTTTAATAAAAAAGTAAACCCAAATAAGTGGGGAGATTTTTATTAGGTTCTCCAAGTCCTTTGTAACTATCGTTACATCAAAACGTGATCCCTAACCGGTCCATTTATATAAGAAGGTCCTAAGTTTGGCAAAATGGTTGCCTAATGCAAGCCCCAAAAATGTATTTAGGAATGATTTGGTAGTGTTCTCAAATGTCACACCTCCACCCCTGTGTCAATGTTCTTTATTCGGCCAGACTTCCAATTTTTCCTAAATATTTATGTACCATGGTTACAATATATACAGTGAGAAATAGAGCTATCTTTTCACTAGCTATATACTCCTATCACATGTCCAAAACATTAATGGTATATGTTGTTGTGTTCTTCACCATATGAACTTTGGTTCGAAACTTCCATTCCATAATTGTGCGCAGATGAGAGTGCGCAATCAGCCTCCAAAACTTTCCTCCTATTTCATGAGTCCTGGTGCATTTTAGGTTCTTTTTCTGAACCGTTTCTCCCTTTAACCAGCCACCATTGCGCATCCCTTGATCCATGCTAATTGCTGCATTGATGACCTTCAAAACATTCACTGAAATACATGCGTAGCATCAATTCATCCTTATATCAGGAACCCCAAGCTTAACTAGATACAAAAGACCCTTTGCTTTCAAGTCAAGTTGGTGGATTGTGAACTCTTTCTCAGTTGAAGTATTTCTATCCACTAAACTTGCCAAATAACCAGCCACCTTATTTCCTTGTCTTAGTGTGTGTGTGTGTGTGTGATTAGAGTGGACTTGAGGAGGCAGTGTATATCAAAAACTTGGTCATAAATTCTCCAATGTGCCTTAATTAGATTCTTGATTACTTCTATAGCATGTGTATTGTCCGATTCAAGACTAAATCTATTCAAATTCAAGTGGACAGCAAACTGATAACCCAATTTGAGAGCTATGGTCTCTGCATGTAAAATAGATGCAGCATGTTCAGAATTTATCATGGCTATAATCATCACTCCCATTTTATTTCTAACAACCACTCCCATAGCTCATCTCTTGGTAGCTTGTGTCCAGGATGCATCCACATTTACCTTATACTACTCAGTAGACCATTGCCATTTAACCACTCTAAACTTAGGCATCTGTTTTTGCTTTAGTACTGGGGTAAAACCCATTTTAAACCAATACATGTAGAGGTTTATCTTCATAAATAATAGTCATCAATAAAATCAGGTAGTTTGAAACAAATCCTTTTTTAAACATGTGGAGGAATTTGTGGCATGAAAAGTTTGAAACAAATCCTTTTTGAAAAATTCAATAATAGTCATCAAATGTGGAAGTTTATCTTCATAAATGTATTTATTTCTCATTTTCCACAAATTCCAGCATATGAAAGCAGGTAACAAAATAAGAATGCAGCTGTGCAAGGCTGTATCTCCCTTAGTAGTACATGTTCCTGAGTAAATTATACTAGCAGTTGATTACTTAGAAATTACAAAGGGAAATCAGAAACGATTATGGATCTGTTTGTGTTCCTGACCATTGATAATAATTTAAATACAACTTGGAAAAAAATATGGGGTGTTTATAGTACCATCACATTCAAGCGGGTTTCTAGTTTCGAGTTACGAGTAAACTTTTTGCTTTTTGCACTTAGGCCCCTCTAAGAAATTTGGAGGAGTCTAATCACAAAATTGACTAAACCAAAATTCAATTCAATAAGAAACGGTCGAATTTTGCCAATTTTGGCCTGAATGGGTGAACGGAAGGGTCCTAAATCATAACAAGGATTACTTGAACACATTTATGGAAAATTACACTATGGTGAAAATTTGAGTTACGACAGTATCCATCGCTTCAAATTACATAAAATTTTGTTATTCTTGCCTAAAGATAGAAACAAAAAAATAAATTATTTTTGTTGATCAAATGTGGAAAAGCGATAGTACATGTTCTAAACTAAATTATAGTTGACTACTTGGAAGTAACAAAGGAAAATTGGAAACGATTATGGACATGTTTGTGTTCCCAAGCCCTGATAATAATTCTTTTATGTATTTGGAAAAAACATTGGTGGTGTTTCGAGTACCATCATGTTTGAGCTGATTTGAATTTTGAGTTGCGAGTAATTTTTTACTTTTTGCACTCAGATCTCTCCAAGAAATTTGGAGGCGTCAAATCAAAAAATAAGCAACACCAAAATGCAATTCAATAAGATATGATCACGACTTGGCGATTTGGGCCTGAATGAGTGAACAGAAAGGCATCGAATCAAAACGATGATTACTTGAACACATTTATGGAAAATTACATTGTGGCCCAATATTACGTTAAGACATTATCCATTGCTCTGAACTACATGAATTTGTAATTATTTCCTATATATAATAATAGAGAATACATTGTTTTTGTTGATCAGATGTGGAAAAGCGTTATTAATGTTCTAGAGTAAATTATAGTTGATAACTTAGAAGTAACAAAGGGAAATCGGAAACGATAATGGATCTGTTTGTGTGCCCCAACCATCATAATAATGCCACTACGGAATTTGAAAATGCAATGGGGGTGTTTAGAGTACCATCATGTACAAACGGTTTTGAATTTTAAGTTATGAGTAAACTTTTTACTTTTTGCACTTAGGTTCCTCCAAGAAATTTGGTGACATCAAATCATCAAATTCGCAAAAACAAAATGAAATTCTATAAGATACGATTGTGACTTAGAGATTTGGGCTTTAATAGGTGAACAGAAGGGCCTCGAATCAAAACAACAATTACTTGAACACACTTATGGAAAATTACACTGTGGCCCAAATTTCATTACGGCATTATCCATCGCTTCAAATTACACAAATTTTGTTATTCTTTCTTAAATAAAGAAATATATAATATATAATTTTTTTAATCAAATGTGGTGAGCGCTACTACTTGTTCTGGAGTAAATTATAGTTGATTACTTAGATCAAAGGAAAATCGGAAACGATTATAGATCTGTTTGTGTGCCCAAACCCCCATAAATACTCCATTACGGATTTGAAAAATACATTGGGAGTTTTTAGAGTACCATCATGTTCGAGCATATTTGAATTTTGAGTTATGAGTTAACTTTTTACTTTTGGCACCTAAGACCCTCCATGAATTTTGTAGGTGTTGAATCACAAAATTGTCAACATAAAAATGCAATTCCATTAGAGACAATCGCGAGTGGTGATTTGGGCCTGAATGGGTGAAGGGAAGGGGCTCAAAAATTAACATTGATCTCCAGTACACGTTCTTGGAAAATTACACGGTGGCCCTCAAATTTTAAAAACACATGCCACACCTTTTTTCCATTGTGTTGGAACCTTAGATTTTCTTAGTTGACAACCTCGGAATCTTGGTATAGTATATAAAAATTATTGACTAGTGTTCATGAAACTCTAACTTGTATTACCATATACAAGAATGGATAAACTGGTATGGTACGAAATCCAGGTATTACACAAAATCATCATAATGAATGATTAAAAACATGAAACACTATGCTCTTTTTTGAACAGTAGCCTACAAATCGAATGAGCTTGTCCCAACATCTGCTTGCAGCTCGTCTAAAGTTTCGATGTAGGAAAGGAATGGTCCAGCAACGTTGATTACCGAGGAAATTGGTAGCTCAAGACCTTTCCCTTTGATCGTACCATCTTCTTTGATACTAGGAATCTGTACGCAGATTCAATATACCTAACTCCAACACTATGACTCTAGATTGAAGTGAAGTAACAATTGGTTCATGACCTTGTTTGTAGAAAGATTCTACTGAAATCTTACCCATTAGATGCTTATATATGTCTTGGGGATAGTGACGGACACCCAGTTTCTAACAAAGTGAAAATATGAGGCTGTAGAAACCATAGAAATCTGACTTATCTGATTCCATTATGACATTGGGAAGGGTTTGCAGCCCAAAATTTCATCGGAGTTTCTACTTTATAGCATACAAGTAATTAAGCCTCAAGTTGTGCACTTTCATGTTCATTGTGTCAGGGTCTATACGAGACTCTACAAAGTGATAACACCCATTTATTTCGGGAGTCGGTGCCTTCTTAGGAATTTTACTCCCACCCTGTTTAACTAGTACATCGACATCATGAAATGAGATGAATTAATCCTCCTCCCTTGGAACATTAGGCAACCTGTACAAATCGTTTATTATCCCAGAGATAGGTTCACTAGTTTTCCCTTGCATGGTATCTCATCCCTACTCTCCCTGCATCTGGAAGTTGCGTAGAACTTACTAACGATTGTCAGGTTGAACATAAGCGATGTGTCGCAAAGTTTTTCCCAGTCAAGGAACCAGATAGTTTCTTTGAATAGAGGAGATGCCTCTATTCCCCTCTCTGGATAATGACGGCGTGTTCATTTAGTTTCATTGATAATCCTTGCCTCCTTGGATACAAAAGTCTCATCTGGGTGCTTGCTACGGGATCCAAGGCCCGGTGATGATAGTGATGTGTGTTCTCTACTATGGAATTTTTGGTGCCATCTCCTAGAAAACCCTTTCAAGAATATTATTGAACACCTTTCATACAACCACTACGTAGAAAAACTAATGCCTACAAAGCATGAATAAATATTACGTGACAACTCACATAACAATGACAATTGAACACAAGGTGTGGTTAATTGGTTAGAAATTATCTACATAAAATATACATCTTCATTTTCTCATAAAATAGCACCTGATTTATATGTAATGGAAAGTGATGGACATCTTCATGCTTGTTAAATAGAGCTAAATCTGAAAATGGTTAACCACAAAAATAGACTTACTTTATTGTTTTTGAATCGTTACCAGGAATGATTGAATGTAAGTGTCTGGTAGATTTGGGGTTGAAACTATTGTGTTTTCAATTCAAAATGAGGAAGAACACAATAAGTGGTTACTTTTAACCTTAATCGAAGCTGACACCGGTATAAAGAGTTCCCAACCGGTTCATATATTCTTGTTAAACTTTCAGTGAAAAGACTGAGATCGGATCCCCATTTAATTTTTCATTCTTGTTAAACTTTCGGTGCAAATATGACAATGTGAGCTGGGATATCAAAGGAGAGATCAATATGTTGTTTTTTCAATTGTGTTAGGACAAGGAATACCGTGGATATATAGACATTGGGAAAAAATGAAGCACATTACACACATATCTGTTACTTCTTCTTATTGGTGAATCTCGTAAGTTACATCAAGTTCATTAAAAGATATAAATAAATTGATAATAAACAATTAATTTTGTGAGTATTGATTTTAATTAATAGTTAATTGAGCTTGAACATACTTAAAATACTAACTATCCCAGTTAGTTTTTTTCAATCTATAGGCATTCATATTTATATTGTTTTTGGATAATACTTTTAATTAATGTTATGAATAGAAAGCTAATTAGAGTGAAGGAGAAATAAGAATTAAATAATTGGTTCAAATCCTATATGATTGTGTATAATTATGTGATTAGGGTTGGTTGTTATTATCAGATTATGTTTTTTTATTCAACATCACTAACATGAGGACACAAAAAATTACTATATATGCCACATTACAACTTACACATGCATGAAAAATTGTGAAAACAATTATGAATTAATTAGGATGCACACGTCTTACGTGTATAAAGATGCGAATTGATAACTCAATTGATGAAAAGGTGTGAAGTCAATAAAAAAATTGATAACTTACCTTTAAATGTATGATTTTAACAGTGATTAATAAATTTATAATAGTTTGCAAACCGTGTTATATAATTTGATTTGTAAATTTTTTTAATAAAAGTAATGTCCTTTATTTTTTACATTTGAACTGAGTGCAAGGGAACTAAACAAATTTGAGTTTAATATTAACCATAATATTAATAAATTAATTTGAGTTTTACTAAAGGGAACTAAATAGAAATCGAGGAAAATAGAAGGGGAAAATTTTAAACTCGTTGAAACGAAATGAAGTAAAATAGCAATGAAAAGAACAAGTTCAAAATGTGTGTGAATAACAAGGTATATTAAATAGTTAAAACTTAGTGAATGTCAAAATACATAAACATGGTCAACTTAATTATTGATATATTTTTCCATGAAATATAAAAACAATTGTTTGCAGTACTTTCATATGATTACTATTTGATAACACTTGTCAAATCCGAGTCGAGCTTGCATATATTGATACTAAGTTTGTGTTGGGCGAGAAAGTAATCAAATTTTATCTTTGTTATTTTAGGTTGGAACAAGTCAGGATGGGCCGGATAATTGTTACCCACCCCAACTCTCTCTCACGGAAACATACACACACACAAACATATATATACATAGAGAGAGAGAGAGAAGTGTCGTTATAACCGTACCTAGTTGATATAATTGTCAATATAACCTTCCAATGTTCAAAAGTGCCAATATAACCCTAGGTAGTTAGTGAAAGTTTCAATATAACCCTCTCCGGCAACTTTTGGCCAGAATTCTGTGTAAGGACTATTTTACCCCTCAGAAACAATTTTTTAAAATTTTAAAAATCATGAAATTACTATAATGCCCTTACCCTAGTATTACTTCTCTCCTTCACTTCTCTGCCATTTATTCCCTTCAACGGCGCAATCTTCTCCGCCATTACTATGTCGTTTCCTCCCTATTTCTCCGCCAATACTATGTCATTTTCCTTCTCTTCTCCGCCATTTTATTTGATTCCCTCGACCGGCTGGGATAGGGTGGTGTCGCATTGCGATTGGAGTCGAGTGGCTTTGCGATTTGCGTCAAGTGGCAATTTGCGTCAGGTGGCATCGCGATTGGCATCTGGTGGTTTCACGGTGGGTGACGGGTGGTATCGTGGTGGGTGATGGAGCTGGGTGATGCTCGATGGCGGGGCTAAATATGGAGATCATGGTTGCGTTACGTCTTTAGGGTTTTGGTGGCGGTGGTTAGGCGTCGAGTGGTTGGGATGGTGGCGACAGGTAGTCTAGAAGGGTGGTGGTGGTGGTGGTGATTGGGTTCGGTGCTATAGGGGTGGGTGGTGGCGGGGATAGCTGCAGGGGTTGGGGGTGGTGGCGATAGGGGCTGGTGACGGTGGCTGGAGGAGGTGAGAGGGTGTTGACGGCATGGATAGCTGGAGGTGGTGAGGGTGGGGATGGTGGTGACGATAGGGGCTAGTGGTGGTGGGGCTAGCTGGAATGGGTGGGGCTAGTGGTGGCGACAGATGCTGGTGGCGAAAGGGGCTGGTGGCGGGGTGAAAGGTAGTGGTAGCAGCGGCGACGGTGAGGGTGGAAGGTGGTGGTGGCGGGGTTGAAAGGTGGTGGTGATGGCGGTCTAAGGGTAAAATTGTCAAAACACATATAGGTTTTAGGACAAAGGACATTTTTGTCATTTTATGTATGGTTAATGTCGGTCAACGCTGGAAATAGTGTGAAGGGTTATACGGGCACTAATGTCAACTAGTTAGGGTTGTTTTTGCACTAAAATTTATCTAAGAGTTATATTGGTATTTACTCAAGTAGGTAGGGTTATATTGGCACTTTACCCATATATAAATATATATATATATATATATATTCAAATTAAACAAAAAAATCAGGTAGTACAATTCTGAACTCAACCTATCATGACCTAAAAGGATGGACCGCTGATTCCGGTCTGATCGTCTGAGTTTTTATTTTTGACAACCATAGGTGAACATTAACAAGGCAAAGTTCTATAAAAATTATTTAGCCAAATTCCGATTATTTATTTAAAAATTCCATTTAAAAATTAATCGCATTTTTGAAATTTTAAAACAATTACGGTTTTGAGTTTAACATTTTGTTGAATTGTTAAGTCATTGGGAACGTTATTCAATACAATATAAACTTAAGCTCTATTGTGATGTTTAGTAATTTTGTATTAATAACTATTGGTCGCATGTCCACAATATTTTTATCTACTTTCAATGGCATATGAATGTAATATTAGAAATATAACTTGGTTGATTAATGAAAAAATAGGGATCCATCAGTATGGTACTCTAGTACCATATAAGAATTGTATTTTTTGAATATGACTTTGTACCATATTAATTAGAACCATTTTATGGACATATTGCTTTGCTTTAGCCACTGTTTAATTTATCCACATTAATTTTAACTCTATGAATTCATAATATCTTATATGCTTAAATTATTTAAATGCAAATATTTTATTCTTACATAATAAGAAATGGTCGGGGTAGGCAGGCGAAGTGTTCTGCGGGTTAATGTATTGTGAAAGAAGCGGATTTTATTTTTTCTTATTGATTAAATGAAAATTTGACATTTCTATATATTCATGATACATGTATGTGTGTATTGATATGAACCAGTTATGTATTGTAACAATCAATGCAAGTCTGGTAATATTATTTAATGTTTCCTCCAAACCACCCAAATTCATAAAGCTGATATAGTGAAACTCACGAGTTTCTTTCCAGCAGTATTATTGCCCAGGACAACAGCATAATAAATCTGTGGCCTATAATCATCGAAAGGAAATGCGAGTCCACCAATTGTTAGATTGTATTCATACTTGTCCTCTCCAACTTTTTTCCTACTAGCATTTTCTATAGATTCAAAGCAACATGATTTCTTCCCTTGTTCTTGATTGTACTCATCTACTGCAAAGGAACCGATTGCTTCCACCCACTTAGCGCCAGGGTTTAGCGTACTAAAACCACTGGCTTTGGTCACTTCAGCTACTGACACTTTGAAAAGTGAAGAGAATATCAAGAATGACACAAGAGTTATATGAAGGCAAGATTGAGGTCGGATTGCCATTTGATTTTTCATTCTCGTTAAAGCTTTGGTGCAAATATGACAATGTGAATTGGGAAATAAAATGAGAGAGACCAGAATATTGTTGTTTTCAATTGTGTTAGGACAAGGAATACCATGGATTTATAGACATGAAAAAATGTAACATATTGCATACATATCTGTTACTTCTTCTTGTTCGTGAAACTCCTAAATTACATCAAGTTCAATTAAAGATACAATTAAAGAGATAATAAAATGATATTTATGTGCATTTTTATTAATTAGGATTGAGTAATCAGTTCTAATCCTATGTACTTACTTGTGTGTAGTGTGGGATTAGGGTTTATTATCATGATCAACTTATGTTTTTTTATTCGACATCAATAACATGAGAACACCAAAAATCACTAGATGAACCAGATCATAACCTACGCACGCATGCAAGCAAAAATGCGAAAATAGTTATCCATTAATTAGGATGTACACGCACAAAGATGCTAATTAATAACTCAACTGATGAAAGTGTTAAGTAAATAAAAAATGTAACTTACCTTTAAATGTAAGACTTTAAAAGTGATTAATAAAATAATAATAATAATAGTTTTCTAACTTTGTTTTATAATTTGATATAAAAAATTTTCAATAAAATCACGTCCTTTACGGCAATTTCGAGATGGAAATTTGAGATGGGGAGAATTAGGCATCATCTTTCTTTTTGGGGATGAATTTCATTGTCCCGGATGCAAATGGGGCAAAATTTAAAATCGGAAACAAATAGGGAGGACGCATTCAATGAATGCGTTCTATAATATATTTTTATTTTTATTATTTTGTGTCCTCATTTTATCTCAAAGTAAAAAAAATTAAAAAAAATTAAGACGGAGCTAATATTTTATTTATTTGTTTTGTGTCCTCACATTTACGGTAAATGAAAATAAAATAATATATATTTTTTTAAAATTTCTTTTGTGTCCTCACATTTCTGATAAGACAAAATAAAACGAAAAAAGAGGACACATTCGAATACGTCATCTATTATTTTATTTTAAAAAAATTTCTTTTGTGTCCTCAAATTTTTGTAAGTAAAAACAAAAAAATAAAGTCCTCTATTATATTTTTTAAAATTTCTTTTGTGTCCTCTAATTTCTAATAAGACAAAATAAAACGATTAAAAAAGAGGACGCATTATTATATATTTTTTAAAATTTCTTTTGTATCCTCACATTTATGATAAGACAAAATAAAACGAAAAAAAGAGGACGCATTTGAATACGTCATCTATTATTTTATTTTTAAAAAATTTCTTTTTTGTCATCAAATTTCCTCCAATTAAATTAAAATCGAAAGTGCATCCTTTATTTTAAATTTTAGACTCGTGTTTACTATATTAAAATGAAACCAAAATAAAGAAATGAAAATAAATCATCCTGAATGTGTTATTACTTCTGAAAATATTTTTTAACTCATGAAATAAGTTTGGTTTATTAAATTTTTTGGAATTACCTAGAATTATTTTGTTTTTTAAAATAGAGGAGAGAAAGCAATATGTGAATGAGTCTAAATTTTTTATTTTTTCGGAATAATTCTAACCTTTCAAGTAATTAAAATGTGAACAAAAATTAGCACATATGTATAAAATCTATTTAAAAAATTATATCTATAATAGAGTTGTATGCAAAAAAAAATCTACTTTGCTCGATAATAATTAATTTAATTATAAAACTAAAATAGTAGACATATTCTCTGTTTATTTAATTGGAGACGATAACAAAATAAACATAAAGTTGAGTAATAGAAATATGAATTCATTCATATATGGATAGGTAGAAATGTACATATTAGTAATACAATATTCGATGAACACGTGTCGAA
>JAULKM010052186.1:0-12690 GCA_032355605.1 Rubia tinctorum
GAACATAACCCTTGAATGTTTGATCTAGACGTGGAATGTCTTCATTTATGGTGGTAGTCTTCCTTTGATCTCCATCAAGAACAGTATGAGAACAAGTCGCCATCGAATGACAGGAAGAAGAAACCAAAACCGGAGAAGGCACCGAGCCCGATGCAGTTGGCACGGAACCCGAGGTGGGATCGTAGTCGACGTGCGGCAAGGATGCAGATTGATCTGGAATCGGCTGGCAGCGAGCGTCCGTGGATGGAACTGGTGAGTTCAGCGCATGATTGTCATGCACGATGGTGTCCGGTGATGCGTGAGCTCCGGTGGTGATGACTGACGGAACTTCTAGCGACCAAGTTGGCGATGGTGGAATCATAGAAAATGCAGACGGCGTCGACGGAGATTGATGGGTCGGCGCGTGTATGACACACACCGTAAACTGTGGTGGTGCATGAGGCCCACGCGCAGGCTGATTTGGCGGAGCTGACGTTGGCTGGTACACCGGTGATGCTGGAGAATCCACTGCATTCCGTAAAAATAAATTATCCAAAATAATGTGTGATTCTGATGAGGAAGATGGTTCAAACACCTCTGAGGTAACCGAAGATGGCTCCAAAAAAGCTGAAACATCCAGCGACGAAGCATCTGTAACAAAATCAGTACGGGAACCCGGAAAATAAGTTTCATCAAACCGAGTATGACGAATGATGTATTCTCTCTCGGTAAGAGGATCAAGACATCAAAAACCCTTGTACTGTGAACTGTATCCCAAAAAAATGCATGACATACTCCGGGGTTCCAACTTGTGCACAGAATAAGTCCTTGGAAAAACACGACATCCAAACGCATGAAAGTTGGAGTAGTCAGGATGTGAGCCAAAAATAATGGAGTAGGGAGACTGACCAGATAACAACGGAGTGGGCAACCTATTAATTATATAGTCCGTTGTTGAAAAAGCATCATACCAGAATGAATGATGAAGGCCAGAATGAAATAGCAATGACAAACCAGCCTCGGTGATATGGTGATGCTTCCTTTCTGCACGACCATTTTGCTCTGGAGTAAAATGACATGAAATTTGATGATGAATGCCCTTAGACACAAAATGAGATCGCATGTGATGATTCCCAAACTCGGTTCCACCGTCACTCTGAAAAACTTTAATAGTGGTGGAAAATGATTCTCAACAAATGCCTCAAATTGCATATAAACCTCCACAAAATCATGCTTACGTTGTAGAGGAAACAAGCAAGTAAACTGAGAGTGATCATCAATGAAAATAACATAATAAAGATTCCCGGCGCGAGAGACAACATGTGAGGGTCCCCATATGTCACAATGAACTAATCAAATACGCATGGTGCGCGTTTTAAATTATCATTAAAAGAAAGACGCTTGCCCTTATCCATTTCACAAGAAGTACATAAATGAGACTTTGGCAGCAAACTAGTAACTTACAGACTACCAATTTTATTTAAAGATGAAATTACAGAAAAAGGAACATGTCATAACCGACTATGACATAGCTCAAAAGAAGCTTTTGCTTTATTTGAATTAACAAAAGAAACTAAAGCAGCATCACTGTAATCTAAAACGTAAAGACCTCCCTCAACGTGTCATCGGCCCACGAGCTCCTTGGTAAACTTGTTCTGAATTGTAAAAGAAGTATCATCAAAAGAAACAACATCATTTAGATCTCTTGTTAACTTGGCAATGGATAATAAATTCTTGGTGATATTTGGAACAACAAAGACATCAGATAAAGTAAGGGAATAAAAAATCTGGGAATTGCCAACATGGGATATATTCAAAGCAGAACCATTACCAAAATAAACACGACGATTACCGTGATAAGGAGCGACACAATCCAGATTGGAAGCCGAGCTAGTCATATGATTGGTAGCATCCATGTACCAATCAGGAGTGACATTCAACTGCTGATAATGTGGTTGAGTTGTGTCCGCGGAGTTTGCAACTTCATCGCGAGTAACATGAGAAAGCTTGTAGCAAAATTCAGCAATGTGACCGTGGCGATGACACCATTGGTAAACATAAGTCGGACGCCCAGACTAAGGAGGCGGACCACCGACGGCCGGCGACTGTCCACGACCACCACCACGACCACAGCCTCCCCGTCCTCGGCCAAATCCGCGGCCACCCCTGCCATTGTTTGCCTGTCAGTATCCCTGTTGAGAAGCATAAAAAACAGAGGGTACCGGTCCAGAGGTAGACGAACGAGCTTTAAGAAAAAATTCCAACGCTTCAGTATCATCAACAATGGTGTATATGGTCTTTCACCATTTGGGTAGAAGAATACTGAGAAAGTGTATCACTCAAGCCACGACAAAACACAACAACAACATCCTCATCATTGAGGGAATGACCAAGAACATGTAATTAATCAAAAATGTCTTTAAAACGAGCATAATATTCCTGGACAAATTCTTTTTCTTGACGAACTCCATATAAACGATCAACAAGAAAAAGACGACAAGCTCGAGAATTATTCTAAAATTTAGTGGCCAAAGCCTCCCATACTTGAGCGGCAGTGATCATACCATCAACTGCCGACATTGCAGAAGGATTCAGGGAAGAAAAACGGCAGCTTGAACAAGTTGATCAGTCTGGATCCAAACATCACGGGGATTAGCATCATTAGAAGCTTTGTCTTCGGATTCGTTGGAGGACGAGCTCGCAGTCTTCGGAGGGCAGACAATTGAACCATTATCATAACCAATTAGCTTGACAGTTCGTAAAACAGAAGTAACCTAAGTACGCCAGTGAGAGTAGTTGGAACCATCAAGCTTGATGGTAATGCAGTTGATCAAGGAAGGAAGCGTAATGGTCGGCATCGGAAAAAGATCCGAGCACACGAGAAAAACCAAATCGCACCAAACACACAACAAGCTTGTGAATGACAGTGGACGACTGATTTAACTCTTGTGCAGGGACGGTGCAACAGGTGCATCGCGGGATTGCAAGCGGCGGCGCGGAAGATCATGGCGTCGGGGCGTGGAGTCCGGCCAGACGAGGAGGACGCGTGTGAGGGCGCTTACGGAGGCGGAAAAATTCGATCGATCGAGTCCAACGACCAGGATTTGACGGCGGTCGAAGATCGACGATGAGGAGGCGGGTGGGCGCGGGTGGGCACAACCGGTCGATCGGAAAAACAAGGGAGATAAATCGCAAAATTTGGTAAAAACCAGAGAGTAATTAGAGAGACCTGACTGATACCATGATATAATGTAAAACCCACAAATAATTGTAGTTGTGTGTATTCATATATATATATATATATATAGTGAGTACAAAGGGTATACAAGACATAATCAGATATGGAAAAGTATATATACAAAACCAATTAGAAAGGGTATTCATTTCTTAAGCTGATTCTAATTCATTTAATATTCTATTACATATCTTACGCATAAGGATGGCAATGGGGCGGGCCCGTACGAATTATGGTACCTCCATACCCATACACACCTAAAATTTCATACCCATACATCACCCATGGCGGGTACAATATTAAAATTCACCCCGCCCCATCAGGTATTATTTAAAATCCACCCCCGCCTCATCACCCACTTGGATCTTCATACCAACTTCAAATCCATTTTACTCACCCCATTTATATCTCTAAAAACACCCAAATTTTACTTTAAAATTACTAATTTTAATATTAAAAGTTTAATAATATTTACATGAAAATATTACAAGTAAAACATGTGCATTATGAATAAATAATAGTATATTATATATTAAATTAGTGTATATATAGTGGGTATAGCAGGGCGGGACGGGGCGGAGTGGGTATAAACTAATATCCATGTCCGACCCGCTACCCATGACGGTTATCAATATCCATACCCATATCCCACCCCCACGAAAACTACATCCATATCCGCCCATTGGGGCGGATGCGGGCCGGACCTCCATCAAAACCCGACCCACTGCCATCCCTACTTACACACATCAATGTGCATGATACAATTCATAGAACCATCATTTCAGAATTTCCGACTATAGTTTCATTACTTTATAAAACTGGATTATGCAGAAACAAACTGCAGTAGTAAAAAACTATATCATCTCCAGTAAAAAAAACAGCATAAGAGCCGCGATTATCCGCTTCAGGTTCTTGGCCTAATGATCGCGTGCAGCGGATGAAGCTTCTGGTTAGTAAGCCCCATTGTGTCGACGTTATCTTCCTCCTCCCCCGGTAATCCCCACTCAAACTGCTGCACTAGCCTCGCGATCGAGATACAAGAGATCAGCATAGCCTGAAGAGCACCTGCACAGACCCTCTTTCCCCCTCCAAATGCAGCTATCTTGTTCAATTCCATGTTCTCAGATTTCTTGTTGAGAAACCTCTCGGGCTTCCACTCGTCCGGGCTCTCCCAGACATTTTTATCCAAGTTGCACCCGTAAATGTTGATCGCAATCTAGAAAGTACACATATAAACAATAAAAATCGACATTACATCCTGCAATACTTTACATCACGAGTAAAAATCCAGTAGAATCAGTACCTCAGTTCCAGCAGGGATGTTATATCCTCCCAATTCCGTGTCTTCGTGCACGTATCTTAGAGGAACTATAGGGACGGGACAGTGTAGTCTCAAAGTTTCTTGAAAAATGGCAGCTAAATAAGGGAGTTGACATAGGTTCTCTTCAGTAACCTTGTTTGCCCCGCAAACCTTTTGAATTTCATCATACAGACAATCCTGAGAGATTCCGGTGAAGTCAAACAAACTGAAATGTAACTAACTAGACAAAGTAGGGAGGAATGTGATCATAACCTGTTTATCTCGATTTTTAGCAAGTTCATACATAGCCCATTCGGTTAGGACCATTGTAGTGTCTGATCCTTCTATGATTGTTTCCCATGATAGCATCAATATTTGTTTCTCAGTAAATGACTTCCCTTCTTTCAATAGGAAGTCGAGGTAACATTTCCCTTCCTACATGAAAATTCAGATCAAATTGTTTATAACATATGAACTCAAGTTTGATCAATTTGTTCAGTTCAGTTTATCTGCACTCCAGTTCTGTTCAGTAAGAGTAAGAGTACCTGTTCTATCTTAAAGTTCTTCTTATGATCATCAAGAAGAGCCTGCATAACCATTTCCCTCCGTTTCACCAGAAGCTGGATCTTTTCTTCAAAGCTTTTATTCGGAATCCATTTTAGATATGGGAAGAAATCTCTCCAATCCACCTCGATTGCAGCCTCCATTTGATCCTGCACTAAGATCTTGAATAGCTCCTTCTTCGCCATTACACCGCCAAGTTCCTCTACATAGATGGATTCCACATCTTTTCCAAGCGTCTGTGCATCAAAGACGTCATCCTTAGTACCTTAATCGGAAAAATCATGACTTCTGTTCAAGTACAATAAATAGGAACTTACTTCTTTTACCGAGAGACTGAAAAGCTCGGGCTGGAAGATGCTTCGGAAATTTATAGCTTCCGAGGTATTCTCACAGCATTGTTGCAATTGTGCAGAAATGTTCTCCACGAGCGTATCTCTATGGACACGGAGTTTTTTCTGAATAGACGATCAATTTGTTACAAAATTTAGTTCGCGATCAATCATTCCAACAACCAAACAAAACCTACATCTTAATGCAGAACACAAACCTGAGCATTTGTTCCTAAGGTGCTGGTAAGCAAGATCTTCTTTGCTTCCTTGTAAAACTCATTATAGTCACTCATTGCAACCATACTTTTATCATTGGTCAGAATTGTTAGTGCTTTTGATAGCTTGCGAGTTGAGATGGACGAGTATTTAGTCACCATAGCCTAAAATAATAACGAGATCAAGTAAACTTAAGTTGTTAAACAGGCAAAGAATTTTGAAAAACTCTTAACATCCATCATGCAATAACTCTGAATGAATGTATAGTTTCGAATCAAACACGACTCAGAACAGATTTATGCTATTACTCTAAAACAGACTAATTTTGAAAGCAGAGTAAGACCTCCAACTTTCCCCCCAAAAAAGCTTTAAACTTTCAAAAAACGCTGTTTCTTAACAGTTTAACGAACATCTAAAACCATTTCTCGCTTATAAGCAAAGCAGCCCTGCAAAACACAACCTTAAACAGTAACGGTGTTCTAAATTTTTTTGAATACTTTTTAACACACTAATATAGTCACATGTACCTTCAACTTTCTAAACAGCAAATACCTTCTTAGCAAGGTTATCATCATATAATTATGATAGAAACATAACATAACCACACATAAAGCCATGTTCTTTCAGTTCAACTCAATTCAGTCAATTTCAATCCAACTCAAACATAATCCAATTATTGTTATTTTTCACAACCCTTAGTATTCAGTTCAGACACATACCTCCTTTGCAACATCATTACCATTGAGCACAACCATCTTACTCGCACCCGTTCGAATCGAATAAATAGGACCATATGTCTCAGCCCACTTCGTGAAGGTCCTATGCGGCTTCTTCTCCTTCAGCTGCAACAGATTCCCGATCACCGGCCATCCCGGTACCTCTGTAAAACACAATCAATAGCCATCAATTCTTTACAATTTCACAGTTCAGTAAAACTACAGAATTCTGGAATCAACCCAGCAAAAGAATCAACAAATACCTGGAGGAAGATTTGAGGATTTCCTCTTCTGATCATTTGCATAAGCTTTGATGAACCACAAGGTGATCCCACCAAGTGCCACAGCCGGACCAGTGACTGAAACCGGGAGAGCTTGAATGGCTTCCATCAACTTTGCTGGGGTTTAGAGATTGAAGAAATGGTGTTTGCAGAAAATGCCAGAAGTGTGTGTATATATAATACGGAGTTATGAGGAGGCAAAGGAGGGGATTTTTATGCAGAAAATGGAATAAGTTAACTTTTTGCAGTAGTTTATATCGAAAATCTTGTGAGGAAGAAGACAGAATGCTTGAGTTCTTATGTTGAGGAATTGCTGTAATCGAATATGCTCATAACTCACCGTCTTTCAGATTTGCAATAAAGTGAGTCATATTTCTTAAATATGTTTTGGATTTTGGCTACATTTAGTTTGGAGCCCATGCATTAATTTGATGTTTTTAATGACATGGAATATAGTCAAAATGTAACGCTCCTAGCATAGCAGTTACTACTCCCTCCGTCGCACCTAAACTTGCACATAAATTTTTTTACGATCTCCAGTAAAAATATTTAATTGTAAATATATATAGTTACGGATAATAATGACACATAAAAATTTGATATTTAAAAACTACATGTTACAACGAATTCAAGCATATCTCATACAATAAATTTTTGTTTATATACTGTATTTATTCAAATATGTTACTCCCTCGGTCTCAGTTCAAACTGCACACTTTTTGGTCAACTTTTTCAGGACACATTTGACCATAAATTTTAACCAGTATATATATATATAAATATCATTATGTGAGATATCATTGGATTCCCTGCATGATGTATTTTCTAAACATCAAATTTTAATACACCATTATTATACATAAATAAAGTTATCGTTGGTCAAACATGGTATGAAAAAGTTGACTAAAAAGTGTGCAGTTTGAACTGATACGGAGGGAGTATCAAAGTTTCACTATTTTGACTGATTTTTTTTTGTTCAGATTTAGCTGGAACGAGGGAGTACAAACACATAAGTAGTAAATTTATTATACTCAAACATTTCAGTCAAATTCAATGAATCATATAACCGTCCATATATAAAATAAGATTTTGAAATTTTGATATTTAGAGATATACTTTGAATGAATGTATATTATACTTTGAAAAATAGGATTTGATAAATCTGCATTTACTTTGTAATATTATTCAACATATACTTTATAATACATGTATATTATACTTCGAAAGATATTAGGATTTGATAAATTTGCAAATATTATTCAATATATACTTTAGTCTCGTTTTACACCGATTAACCGACTAATCGTTAGACGGATTATTTTATAATTGATGTAATTAATTAGTTGATTTGATGTTTGTTTTTTATTTGTTGTAACAAGGTTCCTATAACTTTGAAAAACTTTTAAAATGTACCGTAATGTATAAATAATTAGAATTTGACCCTAAAACTTATTGAAACGAGGTTTTTTATGATTGGTTTAATCGTTAGTCGGTTTAACAATAAACTTTCTCATGAATGTATATTATACTTTGAAAATAATAGGATTTGATAAATCTGCATTTGTCAACCATTAACATGTCAAAAGATATTTTATTTTCATTCAAAGAAAAAGTCAATAAACATTGATATGAAATATAAACATTGTATTTTCACATAAATAATAAAGTGTAATTTCGTTCATTAAGCTATTGAGAGTAGTATCAATTTTATACAACTGATCATAAAATCTGGAACAATTTTATTCACATTTGGCATTAGGGCAGGGTATCTTGTCTCCAAGAAAAGTAACTGTTATGAAATTTTATACGTCGATTTTTATTATGTGAGGAGGTGAGGGTTCAATGAGATTTTAATAAGTGTTAACTAAAAATTATAATTAAATATATTTTTACTTTTGTCAATGTAAATTTGAGACTTGTCAAAATTTTATTAGATTTCCAAACTCCATACATACAGAACTCCAAAATATATATTTTTTGGTTATAGACCATCATTTGAGTAACCATTTATGTGATTGGGAATTAAAGAGGATTTGGGGGTTTGATAACTAAGGTTAATTTCTTCTCCAAAATTTATATTAATTTAATTTAAATTTCAATTTAAATCAATTTAGTTTAATTTAATTTAATTCAACTTAAATCAGTTCAATTTGATTTGGTAAGATTTAACTTTATTTAATCATATATTAATATTTTCAACACACTTATTTTAGTTCAGTTCAATTAAACTCAATTAAGTTCGGTTCAAATTATCTCAGTTCGGATAAATTAACTTAAGAGAACATGGCCTAACTCGTAAGCGATTCATTTTCATATTAAATAATCCATCAACTTTTATTGCAAGATATTTATTATTTATTTAGTTTATATGTTAGTTCCTATTAGCGATATTCCCTCTGATTTCTAACAACGGCTCCGTTTAACTGCAAAAACTTTCAAAATATGTTAACAATTAATAAGTTTAAAGATATACTCAACCATCAGTGGCTTTAAAGACGAGAGGGAGAAGTTGTTAGTAGTACTACGCATTTTCAACGTAAAGGAAGCGAACTGTGAGCAAATTAAATAAGGCAGGGGATAATTTGTACGCACAGCGCCGTTAGTATTTGTCTGATATTTACAACACCGTTAGTATGTGTCTGAGATTTACAATTTGAAGCATGCAAGACATTGGGATTTTGCTTCATTTTCTGAACACGTGCTTATCAATTGTGATCTAGCAGAAAATGGAACTGAAGCGGTGGAAATTTTCAAGAATTGTGCCTTTCTGAACTTCAATTTAGTAACCTTGGAAGATGGGTGGTGGTGGTGCTGCGTATTCCGCTCCGATTATCGGTGGAAGGATCACGGGTTCAAAAGATGGAGGTGGTGGCGGTGGAGAAGCAGTTGGCGGCGGAGGTGGTGAGCGGATTGGCGGCGGCGGAGAGAATAGGGGTGATTGCACCGGTGGTGGTGGAGGTTGGACTGGAGGAGGTGGGCTGTGGACTGGTGGTGGTGGAGAGTGGACTGGTGGCGGTGGTGAACGCACCCTTGGTTTATGACTGACTTTGTACGGAGGCTCTGCTTCTGGTGTTGGAGGCGGTGGTGAGTGGACTGGTGGCGGTGGTGAGTGAACCGGTGGAGGTGGTGAACGCACCCTTGGCTTATGACTGACTCTGAACGGAGGCTCCGCTTCTGGTGCTGGTGGAGGTGATGAGTGGACCGGTGGCGGTGGTGAGTGGACAGGTGGCGGTGGTGAGTGTACCGGTGGCGGTGGTGAGTGGACAGGTGGCGGTGATGAGTGGACGGGTGGCGGCAGTGGTGAGTGGACGGGCGGCGGCGGTGAACGCACCCTTGGCTTATGACTGACTCTGTACGGAGGTTCTGCTTCTGGTGTCGGAGGCGGTGGTGAGTTGACTGGTGACGGTGGTGAGTGGACCGGTGGCGGAGGCGAAAAGACCGACGGCGGTGGCGGTGAACGCACCCTTGGTTTATGACTAACTCTGCTTGGTGGCTCTGCTTCAGGTGGCGGCGGCGATGAATTCCTAACAACCGGCGGTGGGGGACTTTTACGTTTTGGCATTGGAGGGCTTGCCGGAGATGGTGGGCTTTGCGGCTTCGACACCGGTGGTTTCGACAATGGTTTTCCACAACCGCTGCCACCGCCGCATTTACTCTTGCCGCAATCAACCGGTTTGCTCACTACCGACTTGCACTGCTTCTTGCCTTTCTGCTGCGATCTTCCCGACAAACAATTGCTCCGGTCATCCACCGTCATGTCCCGACGGGATCCCGGCGAGCAAGATCCATCCTCTCCGTTGAAGTAGTTGTACCCAATCGAGAAATTTGTAAGGGCGGGCAATTTGCAAATTGCATCTGAAACAACACCCGTGAGCGTATTATGCGACACGTCCAATTCCTCGACCTTTTCGAGACTTGAAAACGACTTCGGCAACAGCCCCGACAGCAAATTGTATGACAAATCGATGGCGGTGGCGTTTTCGAGCAGCCCAATTTCTCCCGGAAGGCAACCGGAGAGCTTGTTCTTATGGAAGTTGATCTCATCCAAGGTGTTCGACATATTGCCAATGCTGCTCGGAATGCATCCTTTGAAATGGTTGTTTGCGAAGACGAGAACCGACACCGGAGATTCTCCAATATTTTGAGGGATGTAAGAATCAAACCAGTTGTTGTTTAAGAAGATCGCATCAAATTGCTTTTGGAAAACTCCACAAGGCAATTCTCCTTCGAAGTTGTTGTACCTGTTAGAGTTCCACGTAGATAAGGTCATAAGTTATTTCTATGTAGTACTAATTGATTTTAAAATGAAAGCATAAGATAACACGAAATAGTACCTTATGTCCAAATACTTCAAACTCTCCATGCAAAGTGCAGCTTTTGGGAATCCCCCAACAAATCTGTTGTTGCTGATGTCAAACTCATGCAACAACGTAAGTTTGCACAAGCTCTTGGGTACAATCCCACAGAACCTGTTGGAGTTGAGATGCATGAGTGCCAAATCCGTCAGCAACCCTAATTCGACGGGGAGGTACCCGGCGATGTCCGCGTGGTTCAGGTCAATTCCTGCCACGACCGTCGTGTTTTCATCATCGAGTGAAGGAGCGCAATACACGCCATTGTATTTGCACACCTCCGGCCCCTCCCAGTTTCCCGTGAAATTGGTGGGATCGGAGTAGAAAGCACTTTTCCAGGCCTGGAGCGCAATGTATGCGCGCCTGAGCCTGGAATTCGCGAAATTGTACCCTACTTTCACGCGTTCCTCATAATCATCAGGCAAGTCGCCACTCTCGGCCAAATGCGCTAGTTGGCGCCTGGAAATGATAGATGCTTCCTCATCAGAGATGGAAACAGACAACGGGGACAACAATGATAGGATCGCGAAGACGGAAATGATAGCGTAGCAGCTATATGCCTGCATTGTGGAGATTAATGCAATGGCAAGCTGCCTAGGAAAATTCCCCCCTAGAGCCTGATTATGGGAGATGGGATATAAGAAGATGGCATGGAGCTAAAAGGGGCAAACAATCTGAGGTTAGGATGGAATTAGAATCAGGAGGTTGTGCTAAATTTTCTAGGATATTTTTGGTGTTTGGATTGAGAACCCTCAGCTTAATATATTGGTTCCAAAAAGCTTGGAACTTGCTAATTTTGGAAAGGAATGTAACAAATTTGAGGTGGTTTTTCTTTTTTGAGTTGTGTGAACATCGTAAAGTTTGACTAATCCAGCTCCATTGTAATGAAACCCAATGTCTTTCCTCATACCTCGGTTTGCAATCTGTACATTACCAACTTTTCATACGAAGAATTTGTGTTGATTAGCTGTATCATGTACATATCGATTCACGAAAAACACACTTTTGGTCACACAGTACAGAATGAAATGAACCCAAAGATTTAGAATTACAATATTAGCATAGGTTCCATTCATGCACCCATTAATGAGACGACCCGACATTTGACTATAGAATCCCAATTGCATCCATCGTCTCGCCACTTTTGATTGAATTTTTTCACTTTCTAATTCAGAGCACTAGACCATGCGCGGATCCACATGGGAGTTGGAGGGGGCTCCAGGGATAGTCCCATGTTGGAAACAAAATTATCCGACAAGTCCAAAAATTAGTCCCTGCCGAAAAGTTAACTATTAGGAGTAATTTTGAATTTTTTCCTCTACCAGCCTCCTCCGTACATATTTTATGACTCCGCCACTGCACTAGACATATATTGCATTGCATTAGCAACGCAATACATTGTTATAATTAAACGGTTAGATAATCCGTATCTTTTTTAAATCGATAAAATTGTATACTGCAATTGTCAAATATCTATCTACTTCTTATGTAATTTGTATATATGCTCTTTCAGTTTGCCTTCAAAGTAATAAATTGATAGGTGCAGATGTATGAAGAACTGCAAGTTCTTTCGCCTTTGGTATCGCCAAGGGCCAAGGCAGCTCTACTTCTTTCGATAGCTTGTTAGCAGTAATTTATTGAAATTGTAAAGTCCAGATTTATCTAGTTGGCAATTTGTGGAAATTATGCAAATATGGATAGCTTGTATTGAAGAAGGA
>JAULKM010052197.1:0-12690 GCA_032355605.1 Rubia tinctorum
GAAGTTAGCGGGAGTGCAGTGGTCGCTCGGTTCTTGGGCACGAGGGCGCGGACGTTGGGACTGGCCGTGCGGTTTCCATCCCGGGGCCTTTTTTCTCACATTTTTGGGTGTGCTGGCGCACGGTTGAGCGCCCGGGCAGCGCGCCCGGTCTTCTTCACCTGGCCGGTCGACCGGCCGATCTTCGGTCGGTCGCTACGGGTGAACCGTTGATTCGATTGGGGAGTTCTTATAGTCTATTTTGTAGTGCTCAAGAAGACGAATCCAATGGTCCCACCGTTAGAGGTTGGTTCTTCTTGGATTTTCCCCAGAACTTGGTTAAAATGTCCGGATCACAATTCATCCGCTTCTTTGTCTTCTTTCTCCGACCCTTTTATCATCTACCACATTTTGACTCGTGGCCTTCAATCTTCTACTATCCTTGCGAATGGCCATCAATAAAATACTCCAAGGTGCTTACGACCAATCTACAAATTAAGCTCACAAAAAGGAATGTAGATGCTCGTAAGGACCAAAAACCCATTAGACTCAAACTAGGTTGCAAAATGAAGGATTTAGATACGAAAACTGAAAACGGTTATCTAAAACTCTTATGATGTAAACCTACCTAAATCGAGCAATATTCCAACAAAAAGATAGCATAAGAGATGTTAAATGCTTTGGAAAATACATGCATTTGACGTCTCATCAATGGCTCTAGAATCAATAAAATAATCCGAGTTTCCTACCTAATCTATCTCTACCTGCAACCCTTTGAACCTCTTTGGTCGGCTAACTAGAGCATGGTCGATCATGACGATTAACAATGGTAACCTTTGTGCACATGCCTTGTTCTGAGCTATCATCACCCCAAGTGCATCTAGGTTTCCTTAACCGAGGAGTAGCAATAGTGCACCAACATGAAAGTAGACTTAGTTGTGTGCAAACCAAGTGTGACAATTATGAAATTCACAAGAATATTAAGAACAAGCCAACATAATAATCACAAAACACATACAAATAGATAGATCTAAAAATCTCACAAAGTAAACATTAGCACATGAATAAAAATAGTATCCCCAATTAAGATCCCTACTCCCTAAGCATTGAACCCAAGTATTTTATTGGATTCAACACCTTTGGGTAAACGAAAAATAAAAAGATGAAAAGAAATAACCTAGAGAGAAGTAAAAGTGTTTTCTCTCTCTATCCTCCTATTGAAATCTAAAACTGAGCATAAATCTAAACCATAGTAGACATAGATCCATATATATAGTAATAGGGAATTTGGCCTAAAAATAGGCCAAAAATGGCCAAAACCCTATCAGCCGCAACTGAAATATTTGTATTCATGTGTTAATGTTTGTATCCATGTGTTAGGGAGTAGAGATCTTACTTTGGTTGTGTAAACATTAACACATGAATCCAAATATTATCCCCACAGATATTCTTAGCATTTTTGACTTGAAATGGCTAAGGCTGTGTAAAATGGAATGTCCTGCTCCCATACTTAGCCGATATTTTGAGTGAAAATGTGACTTGGAGTACACGGCTAGCCGGAACGGACACCGTCAATGCTGGAAATTGATACGACCAGTGTCGAGTGGTACAAGACATGCCAAGGTTCCCTGGCATGGGCCGTGTCAAGCGGTACGAACCATGCTAGCTTTGACCTCGTGTCGGGCTTGTGCCGGTCGTGGCTGGTTCACTCGGTTAACTTCTTTGCTTTGCTGTGGGTGAACCCTTGGTCCTATTTGGGAGTTCTTGTAGTCAATTTTATAGAGCTCGAGAAGAAAAATCCAATGGCAATAGCCTCAAGTTCTAATTCTTCTCCAATTATTTTGAGAACTCAGTGCAACCTCAAGAAACGATCCCTCTGTTTCTCCCTTGGCCTTCTTGAACTTCAAATCCGCCTTTCTTGGTCCCAATTCCATCTACTACCACGCTTTGGAGTCCATGACCTTCAATAAACTACCATTCTTGTGAATGACCTTCGATATCATCTATCATTCTAGGGAATGGACTTCAAATATCTACTACATCCTCGTGGATGGCCTTCTACAAAAGATAATGGAAAAGTACTCACAAGCAACCTACTAATGAGATCAAAGAGGAAGATCTAGGTGACCGTGAATAAAACGTGTTCATTAGCTTCAATTAAGTATACAAAACTTGGGATTTAGACAAGAAAACCAAAAATGGTCGTATAAACCCTTTGTCGTGCAAACCTAACTAAAAGTAGAAATCAACCAAACAAAAGATGATAATAAATGTGTTAGATACATCGGCTAACGCATGCATAATGGTGTATATCAATACCCCACACTTAAACCTTTACTCGTTCTCGAGTAAACAAAAATGAGAAAATATCTAAGAAAAATGTAGCATGCAAAGAGAAATTAGCCAATACATTCAAATTATTCCCAAGCTACCCTAGTTCCCCTACAGAAGTAAGAATCTCACAAGTCTCACACTCCTCGAAGTTGCAAAAGTAACCTAACCATCCCAAACTATTGTGAAGAAAAAGGTAAGTACGAAAGATAAGTGTTGAACTAGCTTACTCTCTCGAATAGTCCGCCAAAAGCAATCTAAGAGTTTTTGCCGAAAAACTACCAAGGATAATCCACAAGCTCCTCAACTCGATTGTGACTAAGGATAACTTGAGATTCCCAACTTAGCAACAACCAAGTAAAATGCTGAAAGATCCTCAACTTAGTTTCCGTTTTCACTCAATATCTCTCATTTTACCTAGAAGCCCTTTCGGGTTTTCATCCTAGCATTCACACATGTTGAGCATACCATCTCACCTTTTTTCACACGGCCTCTCATTTTTGCCTAGGTTTTTCAACCTAGTTGGGTCTAGCCTCTCCTTTTTACCTAGGCCTTTCGACCTATCCAGGCTTTCCTTCCCATTTTTTTTGCTAAGTTGCCCTTTCGGGTTTCCAACTTAACCGGTATATATATATTTTTTCATTTTTTTCAAAATTTCCATTTTTTGTGTAGCACATAATGCCCCCAAAGTTGGGCTTCATATTACAAAAAGATAGTGAAAAGGAAAAAAATTACACCACCAAAGTTTTCATCCCAAAACATTCCCCCCAACAAAGTGATCATCACCTAGAGATCACACCACCAAAAATTCTACCAACTTCCCAAAACCAAAGAAAACAACAATTAAAGCAATACCAAAAATAAAAGGAATCTCAAGCTGAAAACCCCGAAGTGTTTCACTACTCCCACACAAGAATGCCCCCAAAACAACTACCAAAAAAGTGACCTCAAAACTTCAATCCCCCCCCCCCCCCACACACACATTTGATTCACACATTGTCCCCAATGTGTGTGACCAAGGTAAAAAGGGGAGATTGAAGATATCAAAGAATTGTCTCTATTTCTTGTCTTGAAATTCATCATGAGGATTCCTGCAAAGACAAGAAAACCCAATAGTAGCATTGTTCCATACAAGCGTTAATAACTATCATCCTCAAAAATTAACATAAAAACACATCCAATCATCACAAAAATATCAAAATCTACTAATTCAAAATGAAAATATTGTTTGTTTATTGTCGTCTGCATGACTTATTTGTAATATGAGAGTTCATTCTTGGATTTTCTCCTCAAGGAGGGGATTGGCCTCCTTGTCCGCCCCAAAATTCCCCCATTCTAAATAAGGTTTCAACCTTTGCCCAATGACTAACTACTTGATGTCATTCTCTTCATCCTTTATCTATATGGCTCTTTGTTCATAAGCCTTGGTCACCAAACAAGGACCTCCCCACCTTGACCGCAATTTACCAGGAAAAAAACTTAACCGAGATTGGTGTAAAAGGACTTTTTGTCCCACAAAAAAACCCTTTTCACTATCTTTTGTTATCATGTTGTGCTTTTGTCTTTTCCTTGTAAATTAGTGTGGTGTCGTAGGAGTTGCGCCTAAATTCTTCAAGTTCTTGGAGTTGCAACTTCCCACACTTTTCGGCTTTATCCAAGTTCATATTCAAGCATTTAATGGCCCAGTATGTTTTGAACTTGAGATCCACCAGGAGGTGGCATCTCTTAGCATAGAGAATCTGAAAAGGTGATATGCCTATGGGGTTTTGTACGCGGCCCGATATGCCCAAAGAACATCATCCAACCTATCACTCCAATCTTTTCTAGACGGATTTACCATCTTTTCAAGAATGTTTTTGATTTACTGTATGTATTTCCACTTGGCTATTTGTTTATGGGTGGTAAGCGGTGGATGTCCTATGGGTCACACTATATCTTTTAAACAAGGCTCCCATGATTTTATTACAAAAGTGAGTACCTCTATCACTAATTATGGTTTGGGGTACACAGAACCATGAGAAAATGTTGGATTTGAAGAAACTCATCACGGTTGCCACATCATTGTTCTTTGTGGCTTTGGGATCGACCCATTTCGACATATAATCCACCACCAGTAGGATATAATAATTTCCATGGGACATGGAGAAAGTGCCCATGAAATCCACCCCCACACATCACAACCTCCAAATTGCATAATTCATCCTCTAGGCGATGAATATTCGACCTAACAGACTCGGACAAATTAATTCTCTTCCATCCAATATTCATACTCTATTTTACCTTGAAATTCTATTACTATAGTTAAGAGCAACTTCATCGCTTTTGTCACTTGTAATAAGGATTCCGTGAGATGGGGTAATTGTTGAAGATTTGAAAACCTTGAAAACTCCATTTTGAATACTATGAAGACTTTTAAAAATTCAAAGAAAGGAAGTGGAGAACTACATGAAGACCAAAGAGAAGAAGTCACTTGAGGGAAGAGTACTATGGTCGTCGCGAGTCGCGATGCTTGTGTCCCGAGTCGCGAAGGTCGTCAGCCCAGACCTACTTTTTGGGATTTTTGAACTATAAATACTCATCACTTTTCTCTTTCTTCCAGCATTTTTTCCTCCCGATTCTAAACAGCAAAACCCTAGGTTTTCTTCCATTTCTACCTTAGTTTCTTCTTGAATTCATGTTTGATTTTCTTTTGTTAAGTAGTATGAACTCTGGTGGCTAAATATAACATTGGGAGCAATTTATTAGGCTTCCAAGCACATGCCTTGAGATCTATTTATAAGCTATTTAATGCTTTGCTATTGTGCATTTATTGTCTTGAAATGGGTTGTTGATTTCATTTATGATATTGGAAGTTTGAGCATATGAATTACTTGTATGATTTTGTGTTAAGGTTTGGACAAAGTAGCTAATCCTCCCTTCTTTGATATGAAATCCAAAATCAATAGTTAGAACTTTTAATGTTGTTGATGGTTTGATGAGTGCTAGTAAATGTGATAATGTGGAATTCTTTGTCATGTTTATTTGTGTAGCAAACGAGAGGAGTTAACAAGCGTTGAACGTTCTTGGCTAATCTTGTGTAAATGCATGAATTGGTTAAATGCTTAGACACGGTGTAGTGTTTATAAGTGTTTCCAAGCTTGTTGATTCTTTGTGCTTAATGCCATTTATGTGATACCTTTAGGCGTTGAATGACTAAAGGGGTCATTAGTGAGGTTTAGCTAGAGATGTTGAATTTACTTTTGTAAACTACTATCAAAGAAGAATGGAAGATTTATCTTAACAACAAGTAGTAAAGTTGTTGAATAGGGTATATGTTCAATGATATATAGAAGGATTGGAAGTATAAGTTAATTGCCCCCAACACTCCGTAATTCGTACATAATCTCATTTCAGTGATTGTATGCCTTATTAGTTTAACTTGTCTTTAAATTGTTAACTTAGAAAACAAACATACAACCCCTCCCCCTTTATGTGCTTTTATGTGTATGAATATATCTATATCTAGCATAATATTTACCATTATATGAGCAAACACTTGGGAATATCCCCTATCTCTGTGGACGACCCCGACTTGCCACTATCTACTTAGTTGTAGTTAGTACGCAAAAATGGCTTAAAATTAGTATCTTTGAGAGGTACGACGACGACCTCCTAGTTTCTCCCCCTTACTAAGGCACCGATTTTCAAAACCCCAAAAATCCAGTGGTAGCCCCCTCAAAAAAGGTGCTAGAGGTGGTGATATGATATCAAAATATCATTTATTTACAATTTCTTATTTTCATATTTTAGGAGTTTAACACTATATTATTTTCCCATTGGATTTTTAGTGAGGAAGTGTGTTCATATTTAGAGTTGATTTCAAGAGTTTGTCATAGATTAGTTTTAATTTAATTAGATTAGATTAGACTTTGTAAGTTTAGATATGACAGATTCATTCAAGAATTCAGCCAATATTTTGATTGATTTACTTGGATTAATTTGGTCATCATATAGATTGAAATTAGGTAATTCAGTTAAATATGGTTTAGCTTATTAAATCTCCCATGAGTCATTCCAGTTTCTGACATGAATTACCAAATCCTTGTTTTCTTTGTATTCTTGAAGACCATACCTATGTACTATAAATAGAGGATGGTTTTCAACATTTTAATTACCTTACACTTTTATCAATCATATATTTCAGAATTCGAGTTATTACCATTTGCTTGCGAGCGTTCCATTGTTACTTAATGCTAAGGGTTAATTACGTTAGCAATATCCTTTAAATCCGTGAGCTAATCATGCAGGCTAATTAGTGAGTGATTTGTGCAACTAGTACTTGGGTTCATGCAAATTAGTCCCCTGTGTTAGTGAAGTTTATAAAGTTGTGTTCCTAACTAGATTTTGTTTGTGTCTTTTGATTTCAAGAGGGTGTTTCGATCAACCTTCGTTAAGAGTGTTTATCAAAATTCCAGAATCTAGAGTTTTTGCAAGGGGATTCATATCAGGTGGGCTAATGTGATAGTGAATAGGTGAAGGAATAGTTTGATTTGAGCTCACTGCGTGGCTGCAAAATATTGTTGATGTACGAATTTCTTGTTAAATACGCTGGAGAAAACTTCTAAATTGTTCATTCTTTCCGGTTGAGAATCTAGTCTAATCTTTGATGGTTTCTTTTTATTCCCAAACCCACAAAGTTTAATGATGAGTAAATAATCCTACACTTTTTTGGAAATACATTGGAAACTAAATAGTCACACACGTTTAAATATATACTTATTTAATAGATTAACATTTTTCAAAAGCTGACGTGAACAATTTTCTGATGACACTTGTCTAAAATTCTTCTCTTTAAGTAGTTATTATAGATTTAATATTTAAATATGATGTATGGTTTAGTATTTTCATTTGATGTTTAACTATTTGAATTTAATGTTTTATTACTTTATTTAATTTTAGAATATTTTAGTTTGCTGTTTTATTATCTAAATTTGAGATTTGTTGATTAAACTCAAACAAATGGGTCAGGCCTAGGGACGTTCAAATATACCCTAATCGTAATACTCGATCTATCAGCTCGAATTGAAAATAATAGGGTACTTTTTTATTTTTTAGGGCCAGGTACCTGGCAAGAGATTTTTATATTTTAACGAGTTCGGGTTCGAGCCACACACATACTATTTTCTGGGTGCACACGGTAAAATTTAAATTTAAATAATTAAGGAAAAACGACTTCTTTGACCCCCTGAACTATCACCGTCATTCACCTATGACCCCTTATATAATTTTTGAACAATTTTGGCTCCTCAACTTACAAAACCGTTGAGTCATAACACTTCAATCTAGTAAAAATGTCAATTTCAGTCAAAGCATCAATTTTAAGGGTAAAATTGTCATTTTCCATTTTTCCTTTTCCTATTTTTTGTTTCTTTTTTCTTTTACCTTTTAAAAATAATTATGGCGGGTGTTTTCTTTTTACATTTTCCCTATTTATTTTCCACTCTCACCCCCACCGAACCTCAGGCTCGTCCTCTCTCCTTTCGCCCTCCACCGCCAACGCTACGCCATACTCTTAGTCAGTGACGGATTTAGAGCGGGGGCACGTGCTCCCACTGACCCCATCTTTAATGTTTAATAGTTCCAAATTTTTAATTGTACACGTGTTCCTAATATTTATAGGTAAATTTTCAGTAACATTAAATAAATTTAATAATTGTAAAACTTTTCACTTGCCCATTTTAATTAATGTCATAAATTTTAGACTTGATATAAGTATTAGTTTTTAAAATTTTCTCTTTACCTCCTATTATCTTAAAACAAAATACTCAAATGATTACTTGGCTTAAGAGCTCATTTTTACCATTCTTGCTTTAATCGATTTTTCTCAAGATAATTTGCAAGAAAATTATTGATATGAGAAATCTAAATATACATTATATACCACTTAATAATGTACTAATCATGTGTCATGGAATGAAATATTCCTCATTCAATAGATTGTGTCTTATTGCATTCATCGGAAAAAAAAAGTAGAACTTATTGAGTTCTCGGAGAAAGAGTTATAAAAATATTAATTTTTTAAAGAAATATTTTAAAATTATAGCATTATTTATACCATGATATAATGTTTATATATTTGTACCCTATATTTATTTTCTAATATACTTTAACTATTATTAATGTGCCCCCAATAAATTTATTTTCTAAATGCGTCACTGCTCTCAGTCCCCATCCTTTACGACCTCACCCACGCCACCTCCAGTCTCTGTCACTCTAACAAAAGTCCCATCTCATTGCTACCACAATTATGTATAAGAATTGGGGGTGGCATGGTACATTGCCCGTAGATCCGTGGAGTATCGCTCAAACATCCTCGATCCGTGGAGTATCGCCCGTAGAATTGGGGTTTTGCTGGAAATTCTGAGGGCTAGTAGATTGGTTCATAGGATTCTTCTTGTGGAGTGTAATAGGCTATCTCATTGGAGGTGCAGTCAATGTTCTTGATGACGACACGGTGGAGTGACCGATGGGAATTTTGAGAGGTGGGAGTGATTCTGAGTTGACTTGGGAGAATTATGCGGGGGATCTGTTTTGACGGAGTCACGGGAGCCTGGGACTGGCTTGGAGTCCTGGGCACTAGAGTTGCTGCAGCAGGTGCCAAAGCGCGGTGGTGTACACCTAATCAAAGCAAATCAACACAAAATTATGTTTCATTGCTAATCAATTTCTTTGAATGATTTTATTTTTTCATTTGTGGTATTGATTTTCATAGGTGTTGCCGAACTAGACCAATGTGCAACTGGTCCGGATCGCCACTGTGAAAGAACAACTTGCTTGATTATGCAGTTACAACTTAAAAATCGGTGAAAATCAACCATAGTTTAGTTACATATTAGGGGGGAAAGTGGGGTTGGAGTTGCCAGCGGCAACAATGGAGGAGGGAAGTGGTTTAGACTAGCCAAAGAGGAAGAAAAGGGAGAGGTTGGCTGGTAATATGAATAAATATGAAGGTTTTCATACCCCTAATTTGCTAAAATAAATCATAAACTAAGGGTATTGACTTTAGATTTACAGGTTTGATGAAAGTGCTACCACTCAATAGTTTTTTAAGTTGAGGGGCCAAAAGTGTTCAAAAAAAAAGACAAGGAGGCAAAGTTGAGCGATGATGATATTTCAGAGGTCACCAAAGTTGGTTGCCCTATAATTAATACTAGCATTAAGAAATAATTTTCTACATATCTACTTCCAACTCTCAATTGCCTATATTTATGGAATATTAATGATTAAATAATGAGAATCTACATAGTATCTAAATACTAAATATCTAGTCATTTCCTTTCAACCTGAATTCCGAATTGATCTTACTGATTTTTGACCCTTTCTTTCGGCCCAAAATTTCCTATTGTTCTTACGACGGAAACCTTATACTAGAATTATGCCTAACTGATTTTTATAGTTTGGTTTTCCATTAAAAATCTCATATCAAACTTTCAAAACCTCTCCACTAAATCTAAAAAAAATTAACAAAATAATTTTCCTTCCGCCATTTCAACATATTTTATTAATTTCATCCAACCCGGGGAATGATGATAATGATGATGATGATTATAAACTTGTAACTCATAGTGATCATTATATGGTGAATTTAAGAATGATACCGGGTGATAATTATTTGTACCAAAATGTCACAAGAATTCAATTGTTAAACTACAGTTCTATCATTGTAAAAACATTTTCATTGCACTAATACAAGTTTATGTAACATAGTGAAATGATATGTATCTCAAGAATTTCAATATTGAATGGGTTATTGGATGCCCTATTAATAGAACTAAACAATCCGGATACCCGCACTTCGAGTACCCGACTCTTCCAGGCCGGACAACAGACCATATTTCAACTACTCGCACAAGCAGGTACCCACAAATTTGAGTACCCGTATTTGAACACCCATAGAGAGGCCCATGATTCAACCTGATGTGAAAAATAGGAACATTAGCTCCAGACTTTAACCTCGTTGGACTTCAACTTCATGCTGACTGAAACTTCAAACTCTAAGACTTCAACTAACTGGATGTAAAGTTGGAAAAAAATAAACATCACTTCCGGTGGGGAAAAAATCCAATCACCGGACTTGCTTCCATGCTCAACGACGAAAAAACCCAAAACTGGTGGAAAATTGTGGTTGCAATCATATGCTCCTTCCGGTTATCTTGATGCACCTTCCATGCATTCCACTCTACAATTCTGATAATCTGTTTCCATTGCGATACAATTTCTTTGTCAGATCAACATTTAGTTCTTATCGCCGGAAGCTTCTTCGAACCTCGCTGATCTGACAAAAAATGAGAATACATGATTGAAGTCTGACAAAAATGCTACTGAAATCCAATGGTGGTAGACACGACGATGGTGAACAGTGGTGGATGAGGGAAGAAGAATGGATTGGTATGTTTATTTAGTATATCTGCAAAGTAGTTTCTATATTTCACCATTCTTTTAAAAAGTGAGTTGGAGCGAAAAGTAATCACTTCTTGACCCCTAAATTTAAAGGACTCCTATTTTTTATTTCCATTGTTTGTTTCTTGTCTTACCTTAAGATGATCACGCAGGAGAAGAAATCTTTTCATATAGGTATAAAACAAAGTATTTATTTTACCCACAGATTGCGTGTCCATTTTTCCAGACCGAAAAATAAACTAACTGAATGGACACTATTGTTAAAATTATCTTAAAATAATAGTTTGCATTATAGTTATATTTTTATTTTTAGGAAAGTTAACAGTATAATTTTACATACTATTATTAGGGTGAATCTTAGGAAATGTGTCTTATTTAGAAGGTTATGGATATATTGGCAATAAATTATTTAGCAAAATGAAATACATTTTGAATCAATGAAAATTTAAGTTTTTAACTAAACATTTAATTTATTTCACAGTTTCCTTTTACTGACAATTTGTTTTATTCGCTTTCCTTTGCGACCGGTTTCTCTTCACTCTGCAACTCTTCTTTGTTTCTCTGCCAGCGCTCATTTATCCACTTCTTCTCCTTTTGTTCTTTGTTTCTTCAAGGTTGCCATTCTGTTTCTTTGCCGTTCAATTTTGTTTTTGCAGCGTTCGCAGGCTAAGGTGTGTGGGATATCTTGGATTTGTTTTCTGGTTGTGTTATTTTTATTATGCGTTGCTGTTGTTTTCGTTATTTTTCACTAATTATTTGTTGTTTGGTTTCGAACGTTGGATAAAAATCATTTTTCGGGTGTGTTTTGAGTTGTTATGTGCACTAGTTTTGAATTATCCTCTTCTTGTTACAATAAACTTGCTGATTTCTCATTTTAAATTAGTAACTACATATGTTTACTTATATGTATATCCAGTGCGTACTTGTTAGTTGAACTGTTCATGACTTTTTATTTTCATTTGTCGTTGATTGTTCGTTGTGAATTAGGAATTGCATATGTTTTCTTATATGTTGCTACTGTTAGTTTTCAGTGTGTACTTGTTAGTTGTAATGTATACAATATTTTATTTTCATTTGTAATTGATTGTTCATTTTGATATGGAAACTGCATCTGTTTACTTATACATTGCATTTTTTAAATATATATTGTGTACTTGTTCGTTGTGCTGTGTATACATTTTATTTTCATTTGTGTACTTTTATATTGAATTTTATAGTATTCAATTTTTAGGACTTTTTGCATGAAATGGATCTAAACTTGAACTAGCTATAACTTTTAAGAAATAAAAAAATACTGAACTTTGGAATCCACAATATGTTCCAGCACGAGGAGGATCCGGATGAAGATGACATTAAACTTGAGAAATTTGAAGATGATCCGCCCTTGATATTGATAATTTAATCTTTGTATTAATGATTGTTAGTTGTTTAATATAGGAATACTATTGTAATTTTAAGTTCCCTAATGAAAGATTTTTGTTCAATGAATATTTAATATACTTACGTTTAGTCCAATATTCTTTCCATATCCTACGCTTGTATATGTTTTAGTTTTACACTTATGTTTTTATTACCAAATCATTTTCTTTCCTTTTCTAATCTTTTTTCTTGTTGTGGAACCACCTTTAGTGTCTAACAAGTAATAGGGTTGATAATGTTGGCTTTTAATCTTTTCGTTTAACATGCACATGATCAATTTTAGTATTTCTCCCATATCTTCCCTTTACTGTTGAGTCGTTCAATCTCCTTCTTGTAGTTGTAACCATTTGATGAGACGTCAAATGCATGTGTTTTCTGAAGCATTTAACATCTCTTTTGTTATCTTTTTATTGGAAGATTGCTAGATTTAGGTAGGTTTACATCGTAAGGGTTTAGATGACCGTTTTTGGTTTTCGTATCTAAATCCTTCATTTTGCAACCTAGTTTGAGTCTAATGGATTTTTG
>JAULKM010052207.1:0-12690 GCA_032355605.1 Rubia tinctorum
AAAATTACACTGTGGATCAAAATTGTGTTATCTCATAATCCATTGCTTCAAAATACATGATTTTTGTTATTCTTGCAAACATATAGAAATATTGAATAAATAATTTTTTTGTGAAATGTTAGAAAACACTAGTATAGGTTCTAGAGTAGCTCGTAACCCATTTTTCAAAACCTTTTTCTTTCCTATTCCAGCTTCTTTCCTATTTGTTCTTTCTAATCCGACCCGACAAAAAATTTTTGACACTTTCCAACCCAACCAACCCAACCCAACAAACAAATTTCGACGTGTTTTCAACCCGACCTGAACCCGACCCGACCAACAAACTTTGACCCGTTTTAACCCGACCCGTTTTGACCCGACCCAAACCCAACCCGACCCGAACCCGACCCGATCAACAGATTTCGACCCGTTCCAACCCGACCCGTTTCAACCCGAACCTGTTTGACCCGAAATCGAACCTGACCCGAATAACCGAATTGACAGCTCTCATGTGTGTACATGATCTGGTACCGCCAGGGGCTATGTCATAGGTTAATATTCTACTGTACACTCCACCACTCGAGGAACGTTCGATTAATTTGTACGCTTAGAGCCACGTTTTCGTGATCACTTTTTAAACTTGGTTTGTACTTCTTCATTAATTCCACGTTCCTTTTTCATGAACCAATACATTATCATATAGGAGTAACAATATTTTAACATGGGACTAGTTGCAGTTCATGGCACTTTACTGGACCTGTAAATAATCGAAAGTCAACTTTCTTACCAGCAATTTCCCCTGATTCCTAGTCATTCGCAAAGCTAGCACTCAATAGACAAATAATTAAAGCCCAGTGGCTTTGGTTTGAAAACAATTAATCTTACGTCTCAACGATACTTGGATTTGCCGGGTTATAGTCTTAATTAATAGACCATTTCAGATTGATCCATTGATCATTCAAAATAAAGCGAAATCTCTCACTCAAAACTTTGTCATTTTTGCACCATAAATTAATGAGAAGGTAAATCATAGTATTTAAGAATTAGAGGAAATCTCTTGATAAGTTGCCTATTCTTAAGTTATGAGTTGTTCACTGCATTTTCTCATTTATTACACACTGCATTTGTTAAATTACATACAAAATTTAAAAATTAACAAATATTAAAATATATTTTTATATTAAATTTTTGAGCAAAGTGCTAACATGACCCTAACTTTAGGTTGAAAGTATATAATCCTGCAAAACGATGTCAAAATAATGTTAACTTTATGATGTATGTTCCAATCTAACTCTGGGCGTTGATGACTTCAATTGTCAACAGAAAGTTTGGTCGGAATTTAATGATATGACCATGTTGCCACTAGATAAAAAAAGAAAATATAAAAAATGGAAAAGGCAGAAATGCCCTTCTTTCTTTTCTTTCCATTTCTCTCCACTCGTCAGTCGACACCTTCTCCCTCCCGCTTCTCCTCTCGCAACTTTCCTCGTCTTCTTCCTTTTTCTCTTAAAACCGCTTGATCTGATCCCGAAAGGGCCCCCAACCCTTCCACCTCGTCGCGTTCCTGAATCGCAAAAGTAATTTGGAAAGCTCAGCCGAGTGTGTGTTCTTAAGGAAATAAATAAATAAAAATCTAAATATCCTATTAGAGGCTTTATGCCTTTCCTGATAAATTTTTAGCCGGTGAATTTCACCTCGCTGGAGGAAGAATCAGAATCAACTCGCAACAATCAGACGAAGCCTTCGATTTTCAAGTCTCGATTCAAGAGGCTCTTCGAGAGGAAATTCTACAATGGATTGAAATCGCTGCCACCGCTGCTAGAGAAGTCGGTGGAGGGAAAAGGAAAAAAAGACACCTGCGATGAGTTTGAGCCAAGCACGATTTGCCCAAACAAAATGGTGGAGAACTTCATCTACGGTGATATCGATAAGCATCAGAAATGTGGAAGGAACTGCAAATGATGGAAGGGAATCCATAGCACCAGGGACGAAGTGATTGTTGGGGAGGGGGAAGAGGTAATTGTCGGGGAAATGAGGGGTGGTAGGGGAGCTGGGTGTTCACAATGTGGATGATATGGATAGTGCGATAACCGAGAGCGCTTTAGGGGTTATGAAAGAGTATCATTCATCATTGGGCTATAGTGACATAAGGTTGCATGCTGCTGGCGAAAGGGTGTGAAACCCTCTCGGTTGTTATTTTAATGTATATAAGTATTATTTCTTGTATGGGTTAACACTACCCATTACCCATATTAGACTTCGTGATGGGGGTTCTAGAGGCTCACAAGATTCCTTATGTTCAACTTTACTCGAGGGGTGCGACCATGATGAGTGGGTATGTAGAGGAAGGTAAACATGATGGTAGGCTAGCAAAGGTGGATGACTTTATCGTGTTTTTTTCAATTGCGAAGTACGGGGAAAGACGAGTTTTTTTTGTCGTATCCCAATGTTCAAGGGTTTGACTTGTAACAAATTTTTCCAGCAATTGCGGGTCATAGTAAGACGGGTATTTTTACGTTAAGGGTGAGGAAGGAAAACCTATGCCATTATGGAATCCCTATGGGCAATCTGACAAGTAAGAAAAATATACAGAGGAGAGGAAGATTATGATAGATTTGTCTCCACATTCCATAAAGATAAGCAGGACTTAGAGGTAGCGAGGTTGTCGCAATTATCAGTATATTTGTGTGTTGAATTCTATCATGTTTGTGAGGTTTATTTGTTTTTTATAATGATTATGTGTTACTATGCAGGGATGACATTGTTGAAGATTAACGTGCATGGGCCAAACAAAGGCAGAAGGGAAACCGGGGGCTATGTGCCAATTTTACGTTGAACTGTCAATAGAAGAAAAAGCAAAGACTGGGGGGTGGTTGGGTGCGGGGAGTAGCAGGGTTAATGTGGCCTCGGAGCTTGCAGCAAGGGTTTTTTTCTTAGCGAGCTCTGAGCGGGATGGTGGGGTAGCTAATGATGTTAACGTTGTTTCGTCTCCACGGCCAAATGGGATGGTTTGTAAAGATGTAAACGCTTTAAACGCATGGGGAAGCATGTTGCGTCTAATTTTGAGCTGTAAGATGCGAAGAACCCCGTTGCGTTGTGTCGTTCGGTGACTGAGGTATTGAAACAGTTTTTTCGTTATATATACATATGTATTGAATATGTTTATGTTAAATGATAATGGGTGTCGTTTGGTTTTAGTTGGGTTCCATTATGATATCTATGGTTTAGCGCATGAATGGTTATGCGGAGGTAGTGAAGAGTTTGCATGCGCGAATGGCTAACTTGGAAGGGGAGTTGGCGCGGTCTGAGCAGGAGAGCACTAAGTTGGAGGAATATGCTATTGTGAGACAGAGTTTGGGTTATCAGAAGGATATGGTGAACGTACCGACGAGTTTTGGTTAATAAGTTAGTGAAAACAAAAGGTTTTTATAAAATTTTCATTGATATGTATTCTAAGATCGCTAATCTGGGGTGGTTTAGTGCATATGAGAGTATTCGTAATCAGAACTGCAGTTTGGATATAGAGGGTTTAGCGGACAATAACACTATTGTTGAGTCCGTAGCGAATGCTAAGTGGGAGTTGGACGAGATGTTTTCCCAAGATCGTAGATGACTGACATCCATCCAAATTATGGAAGAATTAGGGAAGATAGTGTTGTTCCCTTGCTTGAAGAGCTTACTAAATGCGAGGTGGATAAGTATGAGGAAGAGGTGGCTAAAGAAGGGAATGGTCGGAATAATATGAAAGTTTATCCCCCACATTGACATATTCAACCTGCTGAGACCTTGGTTTTACTAGCGAGGCAAAGGGAAGCGACGTGGAGGGGGCTTATAACATTGTCATCAGATCGGGTTGTGGGCAAGAAGGAGGTTACGCATGGCTATATGTAATTTTTGGCTATGGAATGGAAGGCGTGGATTTTAATGATAATGTATTTATGTTTTTTGAGTTTATGTTTGATGGGTTGCGGCCCCGATGTGCCCTTTATTCCTTTTTTTATTTGGTTCCAATTTATTGGAAATTGAAGGTGATGTGTTTTCCTTAGGATGTGTTTTAAATTTTTTGGGGTGATGAGTTATGACTTCGGGATAGTGTTTTTGGAGGTGATCTATAGGCTATGTTATGGTTGTTTAGAGGTGTTTTATTGTATTTTTGTTAATAATAGTTTTGATCTATTGATTATTTTGAAAACCATTGTGGGGTAAGGGTAAGGGCTCTGAGGTGTGGTTGGTTTTGTTGTTGGTAGATGGTCTTAGTCTTCCAATGGTTTGGTCTCTGGGTTCCGGGTTCCTTTGTAAAGCTTAGGGTTCCTCGTTTCAGAGAGCATGTGCTCTGACACTTGTGTCACTGGCTAGTGTGTTCCTATGTGTATGCGGAGGAGTGGACAATATTTTTGAATCTGTCAGGGGGTGTGTTTGGGGGTTCTTATTAGTGACTATTATGTATTCTTATAAGGTAACCAAGTTTTTTAAAGTTTAAAGTGGTTTGGTTGGATGGTTCTAAGGTTGGGGATTCGTAGCTTGCTCAGTTCACGTTTAGGAAGGTAAGGGATTTTCCAATTGTGTCGTTGGCTGAGTTTTTCCAGGTGTATGCGAAGGCGTGGGTGATCTTCCTGTGTTCATAACGAGGTGTGTTCGGTTATATATTTGATAAATATTCTTAGGTTCTTATTGGAATGGTCTTGGAGTTTTCATAAGTTTGGGGTTTTGTGGTTCCTTGTTTTGAGAGAGCAGGTGATCTTCCATTTGTGTTGCGACTGGTTTGTTTCCAGGCGTATGAGAAGTTATGGGAAATCATATTTTTCCTACCTCGAGGTCTGCTTCTCCTTACTGTCAATAGAGTCTGTAGATGATTTCCCTACTTGTGTCTTGTTTACAAGAGAGGAATGGGGAGTGGTTAACTAGTGGGATGCATGTATGTGTTATACCTATGGGCCGGTATGTGTGCTATAGGGGGAATGGGCTTGGGTACTGGATAAGAATGCCGCATGGGCAGAGTATATGTAGATTCCTTTTGTTTGAGAATATTTTGGCGTTTCGTTTCTTAAGATTGACTAATCAGCTAGTCAATTTTGGGAAAACACATGGATGCGCCTTTTCGGATGGCTAATTATGACGAAACGTATGCCCAAGGCTAGGTTGTGCTTATATAGGTTGTTGTTATAGAGCATTTTAATGCCACTGTGGTTGTTGGGATAGTGTTTTTGAATGATATATTTTTAGCAAGGTTTTTAGGTACCATTCTTGTGGTGGTGGTTTTTATTGTTTATGGTTATCTTCTATGTTTGTGGTGCCTACGGTGTGGGATTGGCATATTAACGTTTATGTGTTGGCTAAAGTTGTTGGATATTTTGCTCTGGTTGGTGCAAGCATCATTATCTGTGATTTAATATAAAGCCATTGATATTTTCGGTAAGTATTTTGTTATAGTTTTTTTGTTGATATGTTTTATGTTGTGTTGATCTCAAAACTGTTTTATGTAGATTTTGGGCCGAATAGGCGAATGAGATTAATGCTTATTGAAAGCGATATAGATGATGTTGTGGCATCATCTTAGAAGCCTGCTAGTATTTGCGTTAGGAAGAACTCACATGGGATTAGCTCCCAAGGCAGCTTCAGAGCATATCCGGGAGAAGAAGATGCGTAGCACGGGGGATGTGCATTTTACAAATTCGCCACATGTATTATGGGACGCTAGGTTTGGTGTGTAAGAGGAGGGATCTCACTGTTTTCAATATCATTCTTTGCCTTATTGTATTAGCAGAATGGCGCCCCGTTGGCACTTGTTATAGAAAATTAGAGAGAGAGAGAGAGAGAGAATAAGCTATCGTCCTATTTCTCTCGGGGCCCGTTGTGGCCTAACTTTCATATAGCTAGGGACTTAAGTAGTTTTTAATGTAATTGGTTTGTGGTTTGTGATTTGAGAGTTTTTCTTTTTTGGAATGAAATTCTAGTCATTAGTATTTTGTATGGATTTGGAGATTTTAAAAGATATTTCTCCGATCTTACGGCCACATTTTAATTGTGTGTTGTATTTTTCTTTGCAAGTGTCGCTTTACGAACATCACATTGTTGTTATCACCTTTTTCTTCTGGTTTGAGTGGCTAATATGGGCATAATTCTGATGATATCCCGTCGTTAATTTTTAGGTATTAGCGTGCCTCTTTCCATGTTTAAGTGATACTTATAACAACGTCTTATAATATAGGGGGTGGGTTTAGCATAGTTCTTTAAATTATGTATAAGTCTATACACATGCAAGCTGGTTGTGTGGAAGCGTACCTAATATGAATCTCTTTGCGAATAATCTGTTTGCGGAATTTTGAGAAGCACTCTTAACGAAAGTTATTTGTAGCACCCTCTTGAAATCAAGAAGACACAGACAAAGTCTAGTCAAGAACACAAATTTAAGAACTTTACTAACACAAGGGACTAATTCACGAACCCAAGCACTAATTGTACCAAATTAACACAAAGAATTCAACGGTTCTAAGCACTAATTTATAATGGAAAAAAACCTAACGGTTTTAACGCTTAATAAGCAAAGAGTATGAACTCAAATTCTAATTATTTATTGATAAAAGGTGTTTTTAAATTCTTGGAAGCCGTCCCCTATTTACTGGGTAGGAGTTCGGCCAACACAATACAAAGAAATAAAGGATTTTGTAATTCCTGACAGAAACTTGAATGACTTATGACAGATTTAAGAAGTTAACCATATCAAACTAATTAAAATTCATAATTTAATCATCATCATGGCTGAAATACTAATTTAAGCCTTGTATGAATCTTTCCTTATCTAATATTATACCAAATCTAATCTGATCAAATCAGAACTGGATATTCTAAACCCTAAATTAGGGTATGGCCGAACTGGACTTTTTCAAAGCCAACATGGCCGAATCCAAGGCCTTATTATAAAATTAAAATAAACTAAAATTATTGATCACACTACATGACTAAAAAACCAATAGGAAAAATGAGTATAGTGCTCTTCATGTTGTCTTCATTATTTCAAAATTCTTGAACAATTATCCAAGACATTTTCAAATTACACTTTGGCTCTTCATCATGAATCTGATCAATCAAAGCATTTAGTGCAGAATCTCTAAGTTTCTTCCTTGGCCTGGTCATAGGACCATTCATGTCATTTAGTGGATCTCGAACATTACCTTTGAAGCTTTGATCTAGCAGAGGCACGATCTGTGCGGGTGACACAGTCTGTGATAGTGGCACGATCCATGAGGGTGACACAGCTTGTTCAAGAGGCATGGTCTGTGCAGCATCTGGATTCATATCAGTACCTCGGTTATTGTAGTACAACAAAAATGACATATTACTTTACCCCTTTTACCTCAGTTTTTCGGCTAAGGTCAAATAACCGAAGTAAAATTTTCATTTAACTCGGTAATTTTTTTCCAAAGTAAATGATATTTTTACCTCAGTTAAAAAATAACCGAAATAAATAATATATTATTTTACCTCGGTTATTATATTAACCAAATTAAAAGATTTATAAAATGAAGTAAATAATCTTACCGAATAGCATGCAACGTCGCATATGATGTTTAAAAAGGTCAGCTGATATCGCATCATATGTCGTGTTCACCAACATGTGATGCCATCGTGTTCACCAACATGTGATGCCATGGATGGCCGACGTCGCAGGTATGTAAAACATAGAACTTTTAGAGGTTAAAGTTGAAAGAGATTGACTTTGATTTACAAAAGTATTTGTTCAATGGTTTTTAAACTAATTGTAAAAAAATGGTGTTGAATGGTACGGTTGAAAATGATTTTTAAAATCATGCACAGATCAAATCGCACATACGATCAACTATATATTGTTCAAATAACGAAGTTCAATTATTGGAAGAACAATACTCATGAAAATATCCTTACAATTAGTACATAAATTCAAATAAGAATTGTCTTAGTTCCAACCGAGTAGTTCATGTGTCAGTCTCTCTCTAGCACCTCAGCACAACGGAGGTTTTGTCATTCGACAGGAGTGGCACAATATCCCTCGGGATGTACTAAATCATGGAAAATATTTATTATAAATATATATATATATGCAATTAAAAAATAATATTAGTTTAAAATCAAATAATTACATGCATTTAATTAGCTAGCTCTAGGCCTTACCAAAGTTGGGGTTTTCCCGAATTTCAAGGTCGAACACAAGAGGTTCCGAGTTGCTCCGTTGTGCGGGGATTGTGTGATAACAAAAAAATTGTGATAAAGTGTGAAGATGTATTAGGAAATATATATATATATATATATATATGAAAAATGGTAAAAGACCTGGAAAAGGGGGCGACTTGAGGATCTTTCACTAGTTGTTAGTCCTGAATCAAAAATGAAAATGTCCAGGACAAACTATAAGTATGCAAGGGTTCATCAGAAGATCTTGTGTAAGTCTCTGTGGGATCATGCCAGTTTATTTATCACTTTCAAGAATTATAAGTTTGACTTGGGATGGCAAAGGTCCCTCCGGGATGATTGGAATCGATTTTGGGACTGCCGGTGAACTTTTAATTTTTTGCACTTAGGTTCCTCCAAGAAAGTGGGAGATGTCGAAATACAAAATTGGAGATACCCTTATCTAATTCACATTGTCACGACCACACTGTTCCAGTTTGGTCATGAAAGGGTCAATGGAACGGGTCCAAAATCTTCACAGACAGTGTATGACAAAACTTTGCAAAAATTACACTATGACCCAAATTTCCTTGCATGTTCACTACGCTTCAGAACTCTGCACCCTTCCCTATTTCATGTCAATAATATTCAGCACCAATACTCATTTCTCATCTCCAACACACTTCCTCCAAACCCAACCCCACACCATCCTTTCCATTTACACCATTACAACAATTAAAGAGTTCAATCAAATTGCTTCTCTCAAACATCAATAAGTATCCGAGCATGGAGGATAACCGTGTTCAAATTAATAGAGATAGTTTTCTATCCATTCCATGTTCATTTAGCAATTTTATTACCATACTTTCTATATGTTTTTTTCTTTTTTGAAAGACAGTGTTTTTTTTCTCATTGATCAATGATTGAATATTTTCATGAAATATGATGATTGTATTACATGTTATATAGTGTATATTGTTTGTGTTTCCAAGATAATGTCATGTTTGTAAGGAGTGAGAAAAAAGACTTAAATTGGGGCAGATTGTGGACATTAATTACATTTTCGTTTGAACACACTTTAAAATTGCAATGTCAGTCACAGTTAATCGGATCATATGACACGGTTCCGAATAAAGCCCGATGTTGCATAGGTCTAGGAAATGATTGAAATATCTATGAATGTCCGATATCGCTATAAAGTCGGACTTTGCAACATCGATCTCTCATGCATGCGATGTCGCTTTAAAGCATATCAATTACTTTTCCATGCTGAGATTAATGCCGTCTACTTATGACTATATTATGTGTATTTCATTTGGTGGCTGCCAATTCTAACATACATTTTGTTTCCTGTGTATTGGTTCTAATAGGACAAAGAGAGTTATCGATGGATTTTCAGCATGTAGATGGATGGACTTGTCATTTCACTAGTAGCGGTGATATTGTTAATGTTGTACAACATAGAAAATGGAGGTTTAATACAATTAATGCTTCAATTTCATATCAACCTTATGTATTTTAATATATGGTAATATGTATTTGTAATATATGTTATAGTTTTGCGGGTTTTAACATGTCATTCTTTCCCACATTAATTTAACAACAATTGATTGTTATATGATGTTTAACCATTTAACGAGTTATCGAATGTTAAATAACATGTAATGGCTATCGACAAACGATTGTTTGTGTTATCAAATACTCCCTCCATCCCACTCTAATTAAATTGTTTATTTACTTTTTCACGGTTTTCAATGAGCATGTTTAACCATAAATATCTCTAGTTACCTATATCAGTGCCGAATTAAAAATTTATATTTTGAAAGTAGATATTAAGATAAACTTACCAATATCTCACATGATACTTTTATTATTTAAATATTAATTTATATTTTGGGTAAAGTTTACAAAGTTTGACAACCAAAAAGTAATAAGAAATTTAGAGTGGGACGGAGGGGGTATTAAATATTTTATTATTGTATGAGAAATGACGTTTCCACGATTAATCCGCGATGTCGTACAAACCAGTGGAAAGATGATACCTTATCGATGTCACATAAACTGGCATCATTTTTTTGGCGACGCCGGTCATTCAAGACGACGTCGTATTGGTCAGTGTTCCACGTCAGTATGCACACGACGTGGGTTCCCCACAGCGCGCAATGTCACTTTCCAGCGTCTGCGACATCGCTCTCATTTAGACCGACGTCGGCCAGAATGAAGTCACAACATTTTCTCTCCCACCGTCTGCCTTCTTGCTATGGCCGGCGTCGGTCCTTATACATACCGACATCGGCCTAAACGAAGTTGCAACTATGGTCTCCTATCCTCGGCCTTCTTGCTTGGACCGACGTTGGTCAGAAAACCTACCGATGAGTACTGAATACTTTCCATTGGCCTCGTTTGGTGTGTTAGTTTTTTCACATCCTTTGGTTGGGTGGTGGTTCCAGCTTAGTATCTGACTACTTTTCCCATTCCTGACTTATTATGCTAGTTCCTTTCTTTTGCATGTTGGTGCTATTCTATGGCTTCATTGTTGGATCACCATGACAAGCTTGTGGGCTTGAAGTTGCACCATTATCACGGTTTTCTCATGCCTATTCCAGCTAGTTTGTTATTTTCACTAGTTGTTGTGCGCGGTTCTCTCTTGCTCCATTTCACCTGCTCTCTTGCTCCATTTCACCTGCTCCTTTTGTCAGCTTTTGACTTATTCCAGAGCGTTATTCATGCGTTTGCTAAGTGGACAGTGGTTTTGGGGTTATCTCCGACCTTTCCTAGAGACCATCAAAATCTTAATAGGGAAAAAATCATCTCCACAAACGGCGCCACTGAGATGCAAGGGTCATCCTCCAGGTGATGAAATGCCTCAAAATTGGCATAATTAATTCTACCCCTCCAAATACCTGCAAAACAGTTCCCGGGGAGGAGCTCTGATGCCCTAGTCAGTATGAGAGTCTCTTTTGTATATAGTGTGTGGAGAGTTGCTTATCATTGTCACGTGCTCTGTGTCTTTATTTATAGGTCGTGATCGTGTGATCGTGACTCGTGTAGTCTGTTTCCCTCTCCTAGATCGTGGCCTAGTGGAGGGTGTCGTGATGATAGGTGCTTCTACGCCTTTTCTTCGACTGGTTATTTGTCAGCGGACTAACTATTTGTTCGTGAGTGAACTAGCTATTTTCCAGCGAGGTGGACTTGGTTCGCTTCAGAGTGCTTATCGAACTTGGTTGTTTTGGGTTGGTTCTTATGTTAGGGTGTTGCCAGCTGAGTATATATCACAAATAATTATTTAAGATATTAATAGTTAAATATGTGTGCTTAGAGGCAATGGACAAAATTGTGGGCATAGAGGATATAAAGCTACTCCCTGCATTCCTCTATAGATGATACACTTTCAATTTCGCCTTGTTTCTTTTTATATTGGCAGATTTTCTATTTTTAGCAAAATTCATTCCATTTCATCCACTTATTTTGCATCTAACTCTATAAATTTAATTTTAGCCACCCATTTCATTTTATAAATCTAAATAACTAAATCTATGGTGTCATGTATACAGAGAAACAAAGGGAGCATTTGAATATTGGAAAAACAAGTGTAGTTTAAAAAGGAGAGTGAGGGAGAGAATTGGACAGCCCATACGGTGGACTTTTACATTACTCAATCTTGAATTATGGAGTACATGGAAGGGCTGGATGATATTGCACTTTGGTACCCTATAAATTCTTCACCTCTTTCTTTTCCTTACCATTGACCTCTCTCTTTGTCATTCACATTCAAGCTCTTCTTCTTTTGGGCTTTTTCCCTCATCCTAGCTTTAATTTCAAATTTGGTGATATGGCGAAGTATGCACCCAAGAACATTCTCATAACTGGTGCAGCAGGCTTCATTGCGAGCCATGTTGCCAACAGGCTGATCAGAAACTATCCCGGTTACAAGGTGGTGGTTCTTGACAAGCTGGATTACTGCTCGGACATGAAGAACCTCAGCCCATCCCACTCATCTCGCAACTTCAAATTCATCAAGGGGGACATTGCCAGTGCCGACATCGTCAACTACATCCTCGTCTCCGAGTCAATCGACACGATCATGCATTTCGCGGCGCAGACACACGTTGACAACTCCTTCGGGAACAGCTTCGAGTTCAACAAGAACAACATTTACGGCACTCATGTCCTTCTGGAGGCATGCAGGGTGATCAAGGGCCAAATCAAGAGGTTCATTCACGTGAGCACGGACGAGGTTTACGGCGAGACCGATGAGAATGCTGTTGTTGGGAATCATGAGGCCTCTCAGCTCCTCCCCACCAATCCCTACTCGGCTACCAAAGCCGGAGCAGAAATGCTGGTGATGGCTTATGGAAGGTCGTACGGTTTGCCCGTGATCACCACCAGGGGAAACAATGTGTATGGCCCGAATCAGTTCCCCGAGAAGCTAATCCCCAAATTCATTCTTCTCGCTATGAAAGGTCAGCACCTTCCTATTCATGGCGATGGGTCCAATGTTCGCAGTTACCTCTACTGCGAGGATGTGGCCGAGGCTTTTGACATCATTCTGCACAAGGGGGACGT